>JAJIBD010029191.1:0-26698 GCA_021461705.1 Cryptotis parvus
AATTGAGCAAACACTCCTGAAATTTGTAGTGGAATATTAAACCCCACGGATAGCAAAGCAATCCTTGGAAAAGAGATGAAGTGCATCACCTTTCCCACCCTCAAACCTATACTACAAAGTAGTAGTCACAATATATAAAAACAGCAGGGCATTAAGAATAAAAACAGACCTGTGGACCTATGGAAATAGAGTTGAGTATCCTCGACACCCACCCTCAAAGACATGATCAGTTAATTTGATAAAGGTGCAAAGAGTCCAAACTGAGTAAGGAAAGCCTCTTCAACAAGTGGTGCTGGGAAAAACTGGACAGCTACATGTAAAAAATGAATTTGACCTGTGTCTAACACCTTACACAAAAATCAGATCAAAATGGATTAAAGATCTCAATATCAGACCTGAATCCATAAAGTACCGAAGAAAATATATAGAAAAAAACCTCCACAGACATTGAAGCTAAAGACATCTTCAAAGGTGAAACACCATTAACAAAGCAACTAGAAGAAAAGATAAACATATGGGACTACATGAAACTAAAGAGCTTCTGCACCTGAAAGAAACAGTGACCAAGATAGAAAGACAGACCACAGAATGGGAAAAGAAAATTCACCCAATACCCATCTGATAAGGGTTAATATCCAGGATATATCAGGCACTGGTCCAGCTATATAAGAAGAAAACAGCCAACCCAATAGAAAATGGGGGAGAAGAGATGAACAGAAACTTTGACAAGGAAGAAATTGAATGGCAAAAGGCATATGAAAAATGTTCATCATCACTAAATCAGAGAGAGCAAATCAAAACAACAAAGAGATATCACCTCACACCACAGAGACTGGCCCATATCCAAAGGGTAAAAGCAACAAGTGCTGGCGTGATGGGAAAGGGGATCTCATACATTGTTGGTGGGAATGTCGACTTGTACAACCCTTTCTGGAAACAATATGGACATTCCTCCAAAGACTAGAAATTGAGCTCCCTTTTGACCCAGCCATACCACTCCTGGGGAATATACCCTGGGAAGCCAAAAAACACACAGCGGAAACACTATCCTGGACTTTTATTTTAATAGCAGCACTATTCATCAATAGCTAGAACCTCGAAACAACCAGTATGCCCGAGAACTGATGACTGGATAAAAAAGCAACTGTGGTAGATCCCCACACATGGAATACTGCAGCTGTTAGGAAAATGAAGTTATGAAATTTGTCTAATAATGGATAGACATGGAAAGAAACACGTTGAGAGAAATTAGTCAGAAGGAAGAGAGAGATATAGAATGACTACATTTATTTGCATGACATAAATATATATATATATTATAGTATACATATTATGCACCAAAATCCAATGTCAGGAGAAACATGCAATTGAGGTCTTACCAAAAGTGGAAATCACAAACGGAGTCAGAGGTTAGTAAGACAGAAAAGGGAACATGTGTGAATAAATTGTCAAAAGGGCTAATACCAACCTAGAACTGAGGATTAAACGACAGAGAAACAAAAATGCACATGCTGGCCTCTAAGTGTATGTGGGATTCTAACCCACAATATGTTAGAGAAAGAAAAGAGAGGAAGAGAGAAAGAGATAAAGAACCTGCCATGGAGGCAGGCTTTATGAGGGGGGAGGGAATTGGGAATATTGGTGGCTTGAAAAAGGCACTTTGTGGAGGGTAGGGTGCTTGAACACTATGTGACCTAAACCTACCAAACACAACGTAGTAGTTGTATATCTCACGGTGGTATAATAAAAAATATTGATAAAAAAAAAGAAGGGAGAGCATCCACGGCATTGGCAACCACGCCATCCCCATCTGCCTAGTTGCAACCGCCATCTACCCTCACCCGAGTCATCCAAAACAGGATTGGCAGAACTAGATGAAGGGACAATCTCATTTGAGCAAATTGGCTTCCGAAAAGGATTCAGCCACAATCATTAGTATCCAGACCGTAACCAAGTTTATTGAGTTTTGTGGGTGAGAGTTCAAGATGCCGTTTCTTAGTCTCTACGCTTCATTGATTTTAAAGAAAGTTCCTGATTCTGCTGAGACTCAAGCTGTTATCAAAGCCGGTAGAGCAAACAGGGTAGCCCGGAAACCCAGTAACATCAAGACCTCAGAGCTCTATACAGATTCACCAACAGAAGATCATTATTCTACGAGAAAATGATCATTGATGTCAAGTGGGGGTTCGCAGCAGGGTGAGACCATTGCACCAAGCTCCTTCAGCTATCCTCCAGAATATCATGCATACCAGAATGGAAAGGAATGGGAGTGATGCAAGATGGTCGGCGACAAGACCACCTCTCCACTTTTTTAAAAGCGCCAGACATTTTAATTGACACCAAACACAGCCGTAGCTGCACAAATGCTGGCTACTTGACCGGTACTTTCGTTAAAGATGGTCTCACACTGGGACACAACAAAACCTCTGTTCAGCGGAAGTGAAACTCATTCCAGAGGCCCCATCTACACTCTTTAATGGAAAAATGGCAAAGATCACATGGAAGATCTTAAAGAAACCAGATGGCTTATCTTCACTTTCAATGGAACAAACATCTCTGAATGCAGAAGTTATGTGTACCTAGGCGCAGAAGCGTTATGATGAACGACTAAAACCTATTTGCCAGGTAAGAGAAGAGAGCGTAAGTGGCTTAAAATGCCTCTTCAGGCAAAGCAATGACTCAAACAGCCTAAGACAAAAGAACTCTTCAGTCCAAAGCAATATAAACTCTTCAACCCTTTGAACAAAGTTTTCTCGTAACATTCAACACCTCAGAGACCTAGACCTATGAAAGCACGATGAGAATGCTATTCAGGTCTCCCAAAGAGGAATCGAAGACCTGTGCTTGGAATATCACGCCACTAATGGAGAATTCAGAGTTCCGACCTCCACGCTGTTCCAGAGTCATGAACCCACTGTTGTAAGGGTCGAAAATCAGTTGGGCTGGACATAATGAGATTTGGAGACGACCTTTGGACTCTTGGCACGTTACCAACTGGTACCCAGGCCAAAGATCACATGGCTGCCCATCTACAAAAGATGGCCAGACTCTTCATCAATTCTCTGAGGAACGTGTTTGTAGAGGCTCTTAGTAAATTGTTCTGAAGATAAAGCAGATGCCACACTACCGTAAAAGGTAAGAGACAGGGATCAGTGGAAATTTTACTGGCGCCCGCTGATGTCTACTGATCTAGTGATCTAGTGAATAATAGATTTATTTCTTAGTGTTACTATGAAGCATAACATCCATTGTAAAAAAAAATACTTTCAGAAATCCCTGAAATTTGAGTCTTGAGAAGTAAATTGTAATTATTATGTTCTCAGAATCCTAAAAATCTGCTGGACATTTTTTTCCTGAATTTCTTGGGTGTTCACTGCTGTATAATACTCCCAGGGTAGAGGTAAAAAGATGCAATTCAAGGGTGGTGAACAAAGAACCCCATTCCTTGAGCTCCTTGTCCAGGACACAGGCTCTGGAAGATTCCAGTTGTGAACACCACATCCAGCACAGCCCAGGACTTCTCCATCCACTAAGAAATGTAGGAGTGTCGTGGCAGTTTAAATTCTGTCGTGGTTTGATGCCTCTGCTAACAAATCGTATCCAGTTATCCATGAAATGAAAAAGGACTGTCTGTCAAAAAAATACATCATTTATATGAAATTACAAAATTTTCAGTATGCCTTTTAAAGTATTGCTCAAGGATCTCAGATGAGAAATGTCTCGCATTCAGTGTTTTACTTTTATGGGTACATGCCCTGGCACTTACCAGATAATAAGCCCTGGAATATGAGTGGGAGAGCCACAGAGAAAGTCTTCAGGAAATTCAGTCTTCCATCCCCATTGCTCTTGTCAATTTAATACTTGAACTAAACCAGAGCATTTGGAACTTGCTCATTCCTGCTGGAGAGCTTCAGTGATTTCTATTCCAATTGCTTTTTTGTAAAGCTGCTCGCACTATCTCACCATTGAACACTGAAGGAGTGTTTTAGAGCATTTTTTCTAAACTTTATTTTTGGTATTTCAAACTTCCATATTATATTATGTAGGCTACTGGAAAATTTCCCCTTGGGTTTCAAAAATAAAAAAGCTAGACTCTACTAACCACATTTTGTTTTATTTTTTGTTAGCTTTATTAGCACTATGAATGCCTTTAACAGGTTATGTTCTTACACTTGGCTGCAAAAAAAAAGTAAAAGTAAAAATCTGTTTCTCAATGTATCATTTTTGGAAAACATTCAAGATCATAACCTTACTCTGGATTTATCTCTTATTCTCCTTCTCCATGACCTCACTTTGAAAGCTATGAATCTTCCTAGGGATGGATGCTGGCAATCCAGTGGCAGGTGTCATATTAAAATACTTACTGCCTGAAACACTATTAACAGTATTGTAAATCACGGTGACTAAATAAGTATGAGAAGAAATATCAGTGAAATAAAATAAAATGTCTAAGGCCAAAGCCCTGATTCAACAGTTTGATGAGTCTTTTAAAGCCCTTTTGAAACAAAGTTAGAGTGGGAGCCAGAGACATAGTGGAAGAAAGATAAAGGTGTTTGCCTGGTGTGTGGCTACTGTGTGCTTCTGTTTCACATATTGCCCCCTGAGCACAAAGCCAGGAATGACCTCTGAGTAGAGAGCTAGGTATGACCTCTGAGGACTACTCGTTACGATCCCAAGCCCTCCTCCCCCAAAAAAAAAAAAGAAATAGAGTTTGGCATCATGGATGAAATCCCTTCTTCATGTATGCCTCCCATGTTTTATGTTCAAAGAAATTTCCCAAAGCCAGTGATTTCCCAGGGTTGTACCTGAAGCAAGTGTCAGTACTAATCAATTGGACTGAATTAGGGTCCAGGTATATCCGGGCACATGCTAGTCTTCAGTATACTCAAATAAAAATTTTTATTGAAAGAGCACTTTTCCTCCTAGCTAATAAGAAAAAAAACCAAAAGTCCTTCCCAAGTTCTAGAACATGCAGGGTCTTTACTTCACACCACACACACTTAAGATATGTGGTACTAGTTTCCTTGCATTACAGCTTTTGTAAAACTCAGCAATAGTTCTAAGAATGTACATATTTAGCTAATTTTATAGTAAGGTAGTATATTAAAATATTTATATGGGCAGTTGAGTTGCATAGAGTTCTGGTTATATAAATGTTCCCATGCTAAGTATCACACTGGCAATTATTAAAGTCTTCACATCTCCATGGAATGTGTTTACTAAAATAGTTTGGAAAGAAGTACTATCATTTTTTATTCAACTCACTTCAATATTGATTTCAAGCTGCAAAAATCAACTTTTTATTGAAGTGGCTCAACTCACTTCAATTTGATTTCAATCTGTAAAAATCTACTTTTTATTGTCAAAAAAAAATAACTTAATCTTCAGAAACTGGATCACCCTGGGAGATTTTAGTTCACCCTCCTCCAAACTAAGATTCATATAACATGTAAAACAAATATATTTTCCCCAGGCAGTTTTTGCCTCATGAACCTTAGCCTGAATCTGAATCTGACATGTGCCATAACCTTTTTATTGAGATTTTGACATAGACATCAATACTTATGGCTAATTATGTTGAATGATCAACTTGTTCATGAACATGAGTATGTATTTACATAATTGGAATCCTAACTCCTAGAACTTTTCCTTGTGTTTCAACATAAGAGTCTTAATGTGTGATAAAAGCTCTTCTCCCAGACTCATTCCTCCATATAATTGAACTATTTGTTTCCCACAGAGTGCCTCCTGGAAATAAATTAGCCACAGGGGACAACAAATAGAGGATACAAGCCCATATCAATGAACTGCATCAAGTCAACCTTGAAGCTTTCCTCAAGGTCCACATAACCCATAAAACGTTATTAATCTAGTCAGAACAGCCCAACTCAAGAATCAAAACAGATTGTTTAGGAAAAGATCAAATCTATCTCACACCCAAATCTGGTGTATCAGTGTGGTAATAGCATGATAGACTGCTAGTCTTATGCCCAGTAATACACTCTTCTTACTCTATGATGCAAACATTCCAAAAGTCACTTTTGTATTCACATTTCTAAACAGGATTCCTTTGAATTACAATATTCAGTACTTTACCTGGAAAAGTTACCTGAATCTTCTAAAGCATTATAAATGTCTTCTCACCAAACTGTGGTTCAGAAAGATATTGGGCCTACCCCAATTTTTGAGCCCACAGTTTTTCTCAGAAAACAATAAATTCAATCTTCTTAGTCTAATTGTTCTGATTTTATACTTATAGAGACACATTATTGTCATATACAAATCCAACCTATCAGAAAATAGTATTTTCCTGATATTCACAGCATCTGATATCTTGGGTCCTGATTTTGGTCATCTCATTTCCTGGTTTTCACATTCCTAGTAAAGAAACACTTATTCATGGTCAATTTGTGATACTTGTTTTTATTCTTTTTTTTTGCATTTTTGGGTCACACCTGGCAATGCCCAGGGGCTTCTTCTGGCTCTGCACTCAGCAATCACACCTGGCAGTGCTCAGGGGACCATATGGGATGCCAGGGATCGAACCCGCACTGGCACAGACCAGCCGCGTGCAAGGCAAATGCCCTACCCGCTGGGCTATTCTCCCGCCCCTTGTTTTTATTCTTAGCCATAGTGGAATACCCACAGGCACTTGTAGTGGTTAAGGAAAGTGACATGACCATTGAACACATTAAATTACCAAATTAATACAAAATTGAAGTTTTGACAATGTTGAATTTTATATGAAATTCAAGAGCGACCCACAACCTCTTCACACATACTTTTGTATTCTGGAAAATTGCTTACTGCAAATAACTTTTCTAGTAAAATTTAGATAATATACATAGATGTGGACACTTTAACTTTCTCATTATTTAATTTTTTCTCACAAATTATTAGCTGACCTGTTTTGTATACCAAAGCAATAAAAAAAGTGTCTTATCTTTCCTCCAGGTTCTTGAGTTTTGGCCACCCCCCAGTCTGTTGTTTTGAGGCCACAGGACACCTCATAAAGAAAGCTTTTGATCTACACCTGCCCTTTCATCCCATGCCATGCACCTTTATCTAATTGTGCTAGCTCTTTTTATTCCTCACTATACCAAAAAAACATTCTGTCAACCAGAGATACTTGAAGTCCTATGTTTATGCATTTTCCCTACTGCAATAATCTCCCATTTTCCTATTGAACTATCCCTTCTGGATAATTTTCTGTCTTTACTAAGCTCAGATTCTTAATTTGGTTCATCAGCTTATTGGTGGAACAGATATTTCTCACGTTCATGAAGCAGGGCACCTCAAAAGGAAAACTCATTAATCTACACCTGCCTTTCAACACATATATCTTCATCTAATTCTGCTAGCCTTTTTATTCATGACTATAACAAAAATATACTATCTAACTGGAGATACTTGAAAGCCTATGTTTATAGCATTTCCCCCTATTGCAATGATCTCTCTCTTCCTATATGTTATCTATCCTTATAGATAAAAGTCTGTCCTCACTAGGCTCAGATTTTATATTTGTTTTATCAACTTGTTGGTGGGACAGATTCTTCTCAAGCTCACAAAGCATTCCCTGCCAATGATGTTCTCAGGGACTGAACCAAGATATGATCTAAGAAATTTACACTGTGACCAGCCCTTCCATAACCAACTCTAACCACCCTTGTAAATGCAGAAAGGGAAACTTGAATGGAAACTTAAATGGTAAGACTGAATGACACCAGCAATGACTCAAAGAAAGTTGTATCCCAGCAAGGATGAATAGCTTCAACAGGAGAAAAGCGATGACAGAAGACAGCAAAAGTTCAAAGTTCTTCCCCTATGACAATATCCAGATATGTTTATGTAACCTGAAAATCCCAGGCCAACGCAGTTTGGAGAACATTTATATATAATTCCATTCAAAAAGCTTTCTTCCCTCTAGAAAAAAAACCTTTCTCTTTTGAGAAACATTAGACTCTCTCTGTCTCTTCTCTCTCTGTCTCTATTCTCTCTCTTTAATTTCTCTCATATTTTCTTAATAGAATTACTTAACTTCACTATTCTCCCCTGCTGAATGAAGCATTTCTTTTTTTAAAATTTTTATTATACTACCATGAGATATGCAGTTACAAAAGTGTTCATATTTGGGTTTCAGTCATACAGTGTTCCAGCACCCATCCCTCCACCAGTGCCCATTTCCCATTACCAGTGTCCCCTAATTTCCTGATTTCCTTCCTCCTCCAGCCTGCGTCTATGGCAGGCAATTTTCACTACTCTCTCTCTCTCTCTCTCTCTCTCTCTTCTCTTACACATTGTGGCTTGCAATACATACATTTAGAGGTTATCATGTATATTCTTTTGCCTACTTTCAATGCTCAGTTCTATGCTGGTATGGTATTATCATTTACAATAATTATTAGTATAATGTTCTTTTCTCTGTATTACCTAACCTCTGACTCCCACACATTTGCATTAGGTTCACCCACTGATAAGACCTCCTGATCCATGTTTTGTCTGGCATTGGATGATGGTATCATGTTACTTTTTATTTATATCCCACAAATAAATGCAGTCATTCTATATCTGTCCTTTTCACTCTGGCAATTTCACTCAGCATGATTCTCTCCATGTCCATCCATTTATAGGCAAATTTCACAACTCTATTTATGAAGCACTTTCTTACCTAGCCCTTTATCCATTTATACTTTGGCTTACTTTGCCTACTAGCTCTGTATACTTTGGTTTACTTTGCCTACTAGCTCTATACCTGAGGACCAATCAGGAAGTAAAATAGTTTTGAGTGACATTAAGTCCACTATCTTCTCACATTACCTGAATAAATGTTTTTACCACAACACCTCTTGTCTTGGTGCCACACACGGGACTGCTCTGACCTTATTCCTAGCTCTGTAACTCAGGGATCACTCTTGGCAGTACTTGGGGACTATACTGGATGCCAGGGATCAAACCTGCATCAGCTGCATGCAAGACAAGAGCTCTGCAAGACAAGATACAGTACACACTGTACTATATCTCCAGTTCCTGTTGTCTTTCAAGTACTGATTTCTGAGCAGAAATAACAAAAGTGCACAATATCATGGAGACATAAAGAAAGCAGCAGGTAGCTAAAGTGTCAGGAGCAGCCTCCAAGTAAAAGAATAGTTAGAAAAGAAGATAAAACACAGAAAGTTGTGCATTGTACTGGACAGATAAAATAATAAATTCCTAGGTAATACATGGTTAAATAAACTTTCCCAAAAGATGAAACTGAGAGAAATAATGAAATAGAAAGAAATAATGAAAAAATAATGTTAGGTAACCACCAGTCCAAAAAAATCTGCCATTCACATGAGCAACAGTAACAATAATAATAAGGCCAACTCACAAATTTTGAAGTCACATTAGATAAATTTCATAGGTAAAGAAATATAAATACCAGAAAAATAAAAACTACAAAGAACATTCAGCTCTTATGGAGGAGAAATTATAAAGAAATACTTTTAGGTCTCTATGTATTTGTTAATAATTTTTTTCACTTTAAAGGAAATGGGAGATTTCATAACATGTGATTAAAAAAACAGAATATCTCTGAATTTTGCTAAAGAAAATGAGCTGGAGTTGGACAGAATTGCACAAAGCCGAAGGAGAGTCCACGACAGCTAATATCACATATAGATATGTTGGATTTTCCTTTGAACTCAGAAGAAATCCAGTGCCTGGAGGACATGATAAGAATCTATAAATGCAGCCCTTGGCTTTAAAAAGTCATTACAAGTAGCAGTAGTGCTCTAGGAACTAGTTAATCAGGGAAAATAACAATAATAGCCCAAAAGACAGTTGATGATATACAAATGAATCACTAAGAAACTGCTTCCAATTAGCATCTGAGGAATCTCAAGAGATGATTATTCTCACTCTAATGAGGAGCCTGATGAACTGTAAAACCATTGCTGGGGATTTTTGCTCTTTAATGTATTAAATCATTAGAGAGATGAGTCTGCAGGAGGATCATGGACTCAAGTTAGGAAGAGGGATGTGCTTCCATAGAGGGAGATGTCTGCGTGGTGTCTGGGAGTCTGGTGAGGAGACAGATGCAACCGTTCAGGGACTTTAATCGTTTTGAGTGTACTAGGCAACAGAAGGAACCAGTTTGCACCCATTATAGGAAAGGGAAGGGGAAACAGACTTCCCTAGGCTCTCTCAGTCTACAATGAGAACATAGCTCAGCTGCAGGAGGGAAATGAAACAGAGAAACATGTAAGTGGAAGACAACCAGGAACATAACTAGAGAGAGGGAAACTTCTACAGGGTTACCTGCAAAACTGGACATTTCCTGGAGGACTAGAGCAGGATTTTTCCCAGTAAATATCACTTTTCAGGCCAGGTGAGACTCATCAGGAAATGTTACCATAATTTAAAGAATACAGATTACTTTGATTTGGTTACTTAGATGGACATCACCATGAAATTTTTTTTTTAAAAAAACAAAAACTATCTCAAGTTGGAAAAATATCTTGAGGTAAAGTTTTGCCACGTAAAATAATCTCCTCTTTGTCTAATGAGATGCATCCTCTCTTACTGGTGGCCCCAAAACTGTTCTATTCTTTGACTCAGGTTATGGACCTTCATTTTGACCAATTTACTTTAGAATTACTACAATGTAAATTCGCCAAACACGTTATTCGTGTCTTCTTTCCTTCTAATGTGTCCAAACTTATTCTTTTTTGCTTGTCTACCCCAAGAAGAATCCAAAATGGAAGAGGAATTACATAAAAATACCCTGACAATTTCAGAGACACTAAAAATTCAGATGGCCATGTGTAAATAGAATTTAAGAGTTCAGAAAGCTGGTCACTGGGATATTAATATAAAATAAAAACTATTAAAATGAGTGCTTAACTCCCAAATTGTGCTAAAGAAAATCCCTGAGAAAGACCTGAAAATAGCAAGTGGGTCTGTAAAATTTAACATGCTGGCAACAAAGTACAGGCACACAATCTATAAAAGACTTACCCACCATAGTGACTAGAGTAGGAAGTGTCAGATGTCAATATCAAGTGTCAGTTGTGAAACCTACCAAATAGATCTCATTTTCTTGGTCAGTGACACTAGTTGCAGAGAATAAAACACACACACACACACACACACACATATAGACCAACACTCATTGACTGTCTAAGCTTTGGAAGTCACCTGAGCAGTTATGAGTGATCTCACATGATGACCATTTATTTAATACCACATCTCCCATCAGGGTGACATTATTTGAGTTAACAGAAGCATTCATATACAATATGTACAGGAAGATCAGAGGTTAGGGGCATTTCACCTAGCTATCAGAAGTTATCCTTAAAAGAATCAAGTCATGACAATTTCCTTTATTTTTGCCATTGTTGATCTTACATCTAAAGGACCTAAATAGATTTGTTTGCTTGCTTTCGGTCTACAACCAGTGGTGCTGAGGTTGCTCCTGGCTCTGTGATTGGGAATCATTCCTTAACAGCATGTGGGATGCCTGGGACCAAATCTAACTGGAGCCAGACACATGCAAAGCAAGTGCCCTTCCTCTTGTACTATGACTCTGACCACTAAAAAGATTCTAAACCCTAAATAGTTTTATTCTATGTTTGCCTGATGTCTTTTGAAAGCAGTGGCAGATATTGCTTCTTTGTTCTATTATTTCCCTGCTGTGTTATTCTTCCCGGATAAATGACCTTACCTACGGGAATCCTTAGGGCTTTTTCTTGGGATAAATTTCCACAATCAGTGAGGGAGATTTATCAAAGAGAACTCTAAAAATTATTAGCTGCAGTATAAAATATTGCATATTAGAGGTGACATGGGGATAGTGGTAAAGGGTCTTGGGTACTTGTGTGAGGTACAGTAATTTTGACAATTCAAACTACAAATCATGTCATTTCTATCCATAGAAGAATGGGTTTAGAGATAAAGTTCATTTGTACTATGGAAAAATTCTTAGCAACAAAAGGGAACAAAAATATAAACAAGTGGGTGAATCAGCAAAATTCTGTTATGGGAAAGAAGTCACATTCAAAACATTACACATATAACTCCACTAATAAGAAATCCAGGAGCACCAAAAATGTTTGTAGAAATTAATTTCTACATAGGAACCAGAAATTAGGTACTTTTGTCATGTGGGGTGGTAATTTTGGTGTTATTGTGTTCTGTTATGCATGTTAAGATTGTCAATATATCATGTTATTCCAGGTTATTTAACAAGAATCAGTACCAAAGCTCTTTAATAACAGTAATTAATTTGTGACCTAGTACATCATCACCAATTTTTATAGGGACCACATTAAAAAATTTAACAGTGCTAGAGGCCTGGGGTCACCCAACTGATGCTCAGCCGAGTGGTGTAAGCCCTCGTTGCTGCCTGGGCTTTGTGTCCAAGAGGGCACCCCCATGGTGCTTAGGCAGACATAAGACTCTGAGACTTGAATTCAAGGCATGTACTCTATTACTTAAGTTCTATTACTTCTCAGCTCCCTAGAAATCATTTTACTGTTCTAGAATGTTCAGTGATATATGTTAGGGCAACAAGATTTTATTTGTGAGCATAATTGAGTTTGTTAAAGAAAACTCAGAGGTTTAGTTTAAAAACCAACAGTAAGAGACTTCTGATCATGGCAGAAGATTTATTTAAAAGGATTATCTGATCAAATAATGAATAGAAAACAAGGAGAAAATGACATAAAAAGAGTAAATTACGTGAAGCGCAATGGAAAATAATCACTGAACACAAGCAAAAATAAATAACCAGAATCACAGTGAAAGTTTTTGTCTTTTTAGCCCAAAGGCACTATCAATGCTCTCTTTTTATTCCAGGCACAGAAAAATTCAGTCTGAATACTTCCAGGATGATCTTAGTTGACAGGACAGGTGTAAATTTAGGTGAGAACGTCTTGAAGTTAGTGATGTGCTTAAAGGACAGAAGATTCTTAAAGGATAAGAATATTCACAATACCTACTTAGAAATTTTTTAAAAGATGAAAATTTGTCTTTTTCTACAACATGGATGAAATTTTTAGGGTATCATAAAAGCACAATAACTCACAAAGAGAAAGATTGCATAATTGACTCTTCTGATACACAGAGAAACAAAGCAAGGATGAATAGAAAACAGTGAAATCAATCCCTTAGATCCTAAATCAAAATTTTCATTTTTGTCTTGCCACCCCTTTCTCCCCCCATTTATACATTGAGCTCAGCACTTCTAGTACAATTGTGATTATTGCCTAAAAGTCTTCATTATAGAGGTTGAAGCTATTATTGGAATTCTGCCAGGGCTTTTTTCTTCATTCATCAGTGTGCAGGTGAATTTCTCCATTTCTTCACCATACCTGTATCTATATGAGGGCTTAGTGGCAAAGATCTATGTTTGAACGTGACTAGAAGTGACCATGAATTTGTTATCACAAATTCCTCAGGAGTTTACCACGATCTTGAGCTTATGTGGGCCTGAACTTGTCACTTGTCTTCCCACTGTTCATTGATTTGCTAGAGCGGCACCAGTAACATCTCCATAAATCCTGTCGCAAGCAAGTGTAGCCCAAGGGCATCTGCTTGCTCCAAGGACAGGAAGAGTCTCAAACCATTCCTTCATGTCTTGGGAATGAGGTTCATAATTGTTACTGGTTTTTGGCATATCAAACAACTGGCAGAAATTTAGTCAGAAAGTACCTTGCAGCCAAAGCACTATTGTTAAGTGGGCCTGGACATTAGGCTCAGGTTTACAGATACTATTTACTTGACAATATCTTGGACTTAAAGTCAAGCCAGTCTTGGCAGACACTGGGGTTGACAGTCATGACCAGTTATGTCACATGATAGACCTTTGCAGCTACCGGAGCTTACATTAGTCAGTAAGGAATATCAATATCAAGGACAAATGCACTTGAAGTAGCACAAAATGGGGAGCTGTGTTTTTGCCACCTTTGTGGCATAAAATTTGAGTGGATAGATCAGACTTTATCAACTGGGAACCATATGGTTTCCCATAATCCTCCAGAGAATTCCAAGGAGACTACACATAAAATTACATAAAAGCTACTCCTGCAGTTAGGAGTTCAAATGGTAGGACAGGGAGTTAGGGGGAAGGAAAAGAATATCAAAAGGGGTCATGAATGAAAAATGTTGAGACACTGCTCTGGGCTGTGACCAAGTGTTTATGATTCTGGATGCCTAGTGGCAGTCAACTCTGTCCACCAAATTTAAGATGTCCTGGAAAGAATTTTGAACTTCCTAAACAATTACATATCTCTTTGCTTATAACTAATGAAATGGTGAACTGCAAAACAGAAGAAACTTTAAGCCCATCTGAGAGGGCCACACATTCAACTCAGGCTCGACAGGGATCATAGTAATATTTATACTACTAGACTTCTGAGCCAAACGTTGTGCTGCTCCTTCAGGCTACTACTGTAAATTTCCATCATTTTGGTAACTTAAAGTGATCCCATTTTTTTATCCTAAGTTTGAATAGTAAAAGAAGATATTGAGGTTAAATGAGATACAATTACTGAAGTATTGGATCCTGATATACAAATTAATATTTCTTCAGAACAAAGAAAATATCAGATTCCTGTAAACTTCATTAGAATTCTGAACAAATATCAAAGAAATATGTCAGCAGTAGGCAAAGGCAGTGTACTTCATTTTAACATTTAAAAAATATATAAGTATATGTATGTATGGATATATATATATATATATATATATATATATATACATATATAAATACTTTATCTACAAAGGTTTTCCCTAAAGAGTGGGCTGGAAGAGATATCTTTAAATCAAATATCTTTTTATTTCCCTTTGCTTATAAAAAACTTAATGATTGAGCTGCAGGCATTTCATTACTCATGGGACCCAGAGGGAACAATCTAAACAACTTCATTATTCTCATGCATTTTAGACAATGAGCACCAGGCTGTATTGTGATGATCATTTTTATGGAGGTGGGTTGTGAAGCAATTGCTTGTGAAATATTGAGATGTTGTGACACAGTTAGATGACTCTGAGTCCAGGGAAGCTGTAAATAGAGGGTCAGCAGGTTTTGAAAGAGGTAAAAAAGACAAATCTTCTAAGGTTTTACATTGTCAAAATATAAAATGGAATATTAGTCTTTTAATCCACTTAGGAGTAATGAAGATTTGGAAAGATACAGTTATTCTATTTATTTTATTCTACACAGCTGTCCTCACGTTTGGGTATGGTAGAGAAGGGAGGGAAGAGTATAAAAAAAAAAAGGCCAGTACCCATTAGACATAAAAGCTCAACTATGAAGGAATTGCTCCCCCTAGATGCCCATGGCCTTCTTATAATAGAATGGTTGACAGTCAATGAAAAGGAAGATATGGACACTGACATTGTCACTTTAAAAAAAATGAAAAATTTTATTTGTTCTAGTAGGGTTTTAAAACATTTCTGGTAAAGACCTGAGGAAAACAGGAAGCTGGCAGCTCTGTGTAGATTTAATATAAGTGGAGGAGCCAGGTATTATGGAGTGAGGAGTAAAGTGGGAAAATTTGGGAAGTGTGTGCAATGCTCTTCCCTGGGACTTCAAAACATTGAAGACATACAACCGAATGAATTTAGATTTTTGTGGAGAAATTTGGGAACATTTTGCACAGATGAATTCTAGCAATTTTATTTTTAAGATACACTTCATAATTTAAATTATATATTTATGATATTTAAATATAATATACTATTATATTTATAATATATATTTATGAAAATGCTGAAAGGAAATTTCACATATATTATCCTCCAGTTTCTTCTGCTTATTTTTGATCGATGAGGAATTGAGGCTTGGAGTACGCCTGGTGAGTGTATGCGGCTCAGTGGACAAGTGAAGCCAAATCCAGCAAGGCAAATAGTGGCAGCTGCAAGCTTCTCTAAGTCATTTCAGATCCTTATCCAGACAGGTCTCTCTGTCCACTTTTAGAGGAAGACAACATGAGCCTCTCTCTTAAAAATTGTGTACATATGTTTCAAGTTTTCATATTATTCACTTACAAAATGACTTCCTGAAATAAGTAAGATGAAGAGGAAAAAAACTCTAGAAGAGATCATTGATTTCTTTCTGTCACTCAAAATGGACGGCTGAGTAGTGTTGTCTGAGATATTTATAAATTAACACCAAAGAAGAGATCCTTAGAATTGAAGAGTTTTTTAAAATCTAATAGTATATATCTTCCAATTTAGCTTCACACAGCCACTGAATACTTGTAAGGGAATGACCAGAGAATGATTTCCACATCCAGTTATTTTACGTTGCATAAAATAACTCTTTTTAATTCTGTGCACTTTTAGCCCTTTCCTCATGAGGTGACCTGGATGCTGTGGCAGTAGCATTTGGCATACTCCATGGGGTGACAGAAGAATTACTGTAACTACTGTGGCCAGCCTCAAATGATCAAAGAGTTCTCCAGGAGTCTGGATTTTGAGTCAAATTATAACACAAGATAAAGTATGAATACTATTTTTTTGAGTCCTACAATTCTAGAAAATACATTGACATTCCTGGGCTTTGTGTGTTTGTGTGTGTGTGTGTGTGTGTGTGTGTGGTATGGTTTGAGTCATAAATAGTAGCGTTGTGGTGTGGTTTAGTCATTTAGTATAGTACTAAAGGTCAGGAGACCATGAGTGTGTGAGGCACTTTGTTACTGACCCCAACACACACACACACACACACACACACACTACACACCCACGTATATTGTAGGTGGAGTTCATAGGAAAAGAATTGATGTTTTTCTCCCCGAAAAAAAGCTTCACTCTGTAATGGTTTTCAATATGTGTATGTGTTTAAAAATATGTGATAAAAAAGATAAATTTATGTCCAACCAACAGTCAAATAACCAAAAGTATAACTGTGCCTTAAGTTGAGGTATTTGTTTTGGAAAAAGATGAGATGCAGTTTTCAGAGGTGACGATATAGTGGAACCTTTCATACCTGAATTTTACCTTTCTGAAAGACAAAGATTTGAGTTTGCTGTTAGTGTAAAAGCAGATTCTACATTCTTATCAATATAAAAGGTACTTAATATTCCCTGAAACCATCTCGAAAATATTCATTGGCTCCTTATCCTGTAGACATAGATAGATCGGTCATAGTGTCCACAGGGCGATCTGTCTTCACATTTACCGGTGACAGCTCATTTCAACTAGAAAACAGCACACAAAAGTGCTTTGAATACAATTGAAGACTACCTCTGGTAATGGTGTCATTGATCATACTATGATGTGATCAAGATATCTGCTCGCGTAGTGATGATGAACTTTATTGTCTTTTTGACAGCATATTTTCCTTTTTCTCTGAGGACACACAGGCTAGAGTTATTTTCAACAGTGTATATGATCAAAGGTGCTTTTAAAAATGAATAAAGGTGAAGTTGTATAAATCAGAATCTTCTACAGGACAAAAGGTCTTTGCCTGCGTAAAGCGTAGCTAGAAATATAGTCTCTCTGTAAGTCTCGAAGTCCTTTAGTTTGAGACTGGGCTAACTGAAAGATTCAGTCTCCCAGGTGAGACTGGACAAATTTTCAAGATCTCATGAGAGGGATTTAAGAGTATCTTTGAAAAAATATGTTAATTAAATATCTGTGAATCTTAAGAAACACAGCTTGAGAGAAGCTAAAGTTGTCTTTGGTCTATATTTGGGGGTGGGCAAAGAATGTGTTTCATCCTTGAGTAAAAAACCTGAAGGTTATGAGGAAATTAACAAGATGACAGAAATCCATCATGGAATATAGAGCCCCTAAATCCAAAAGCCTCGGTGGGACATATGGCTCCTAATCCTAAATCCCTATGCAACCACAATACCTTTTTCAATATTTTGAATCCAGGCAACTTTTTGAAGGGGATTGCAAATTGGAACAAAAGGGCATCCATAACAGTCTTTGTAGTCCAAACAGAGGAGCTCTTCGGGGATCCTGATGTTGAGCCCTAGAATAAAGAAACCAAAATTCAAACAGAATCATGTTAGTCACTCAATGCAAACCTAACATTGATGCCTATTATTTTGGGATTTATCTGACTGAATAACAGTGTGAGATCTTTTCTGTGTGCGTTGTGTGCTGAGTATAGCTCCATCTTTGTGCTCTTGCATCCTGAACCACGTCAGCTTCCCACTTCCAGGTATGGGACTGTTATAGTCCACAAGCAAGAATATCTCCCTCCTCCTCAGACCATTTGTTAAGAATCTCACACCCTTTTATTTCTCTCCGCAGGTCTCTATGCCTTTTAGCAATCTCTGGTTCTACTTTATAATCTGTATCTCCACTAGACTCCTTTTCTCTTTATAGTTGACTTTCTTCATGTGCGTGGTAAAGCAACGACCAATGCTCAGTCTTATTAATTCGCTCATTTAAAGCCATGCCTAAACCCCATCATGCTACTTTTTTGTAATAAAACTTTTAAACATTATTTAATATAATCATAATATATTCATTTTCTAAATGTAAAAAGGGGAAGATACCTAAAACTAATAGCACAAAAATCTACACTCAGTGAATCATAGTATATAGTAGCCCTGATAATACTTTTGTATTAATGAATTTTCTATATCAAGTATAACTCAAATTATGTTAGAACTATTTAATAAAAAAAGGAAGGAAGGGAAAAATGATATTGCAGAAAAATTCTGGCATAGATTATTTGAAGTTTAAAGGTTATTTTTGTATCCCTGTGACCACTTCAAAGTATGCCAAAGCTCATAAAGTAGTTTTATCAGTCCCATTTTTTTTATCTGATCACTCGCTTGGTCACTACATAGTGTTTCATTTTGAAGATGCCTAGAAGTAAGAATAAAAAAATTAATACCAATATCCATCTGCTAAGAACATCAAACATATATAAGGCAATGATAGAAACCTTTACAAAAATATGCCAAAACCATCAAAATTGGTATAAAGTAAAGACAAATTTCCAAAGAAGATACTTAAATGGCGGTACTCGCACCAAAAAGATGTCTCCACAATCACAAATAATTAGGGATGCAAATCAAACTCTAGCAATAAAAGTATCATATCTCACCAGAGACTTTATCAATAGCTACTCTATAAAGAACCGTGGATAAATCCAGACATGGGTGGTAGATATGGGAATAGATCAATGAGATATGGAATGATCGCTTATACTCAGAGGGTAAAGCTAAATGTGTGGCAGATTAATTGAAATATAATGAAACCCAGAACTGGCAAATCTTAAGAGCTATGGGATGAAACAAAAAGATCAACTACTTTATTGAGATTTTTATCAAACCCCCCCCACAATCAATGAACCCAAACAAACCTTGAAGGTCGGCTGATAGTGAGTACCTCCCAAATTAGTTTCTAAACGAAGCCAATCTGAATCACTGAAGACATAAACTGAATAAACCCCAATGATGAACCCCAGTGTTCATATGCATCAAAAAGTCCACCTTCAAATGAAGCGAAAGGTGCTTAAACCAATACAGGTTGGCATATAAAGCTCATGTATGCTGTGAGTCTAACTATACTAGACATTACACCTGTAATTATCCCCTTCAACCCAAGCTAATCTTGTATTTTGAATAAAAAAAAATATTTTGATAAAATAGTGCTTGAATTTTTCATTTTATTAGTGCCAGTGGCTGCTCATGGAGTAATGTGATTTTACTTATCTACAGTCTACTTAAGAATAATATTTAATTACTTCTAAAAATAGGAAATTCTATTTTCCTCTTGTGTCTAAAGCAACAAAATAGAATGTCACAGACTGCAGTTATGAAAGTCTATTAAGTCCACTTAGCTTCATAGATACCTGGAAAAATGCAACATTAAGTAAATGAAATGGGAATTCTAAACCCTTACTACGGGTGAGCCTAAATAGAAACAAGAATCAAACTTTTAGCATATATTTTCACACAGTTAAATATCAGATCAAAATTCTAAGATGAGCCTCAAACATTTCTAGAGATAAACAATTTTTATCGATTCATTTTCCAATCGGACACTGAATTCAGTTTGCCGGCAGCCTCTTTATCTAAGCCTAGTCAGCTTCAGGAGTAAAAAGATAGAGACCCTGCGGTGGTGGCGTGATTTTAATGGGTTACTGGCTACCCCCCACACAGATCAATACACACCAAGAGGGGGGATGTAAACTAAAACATACACATACATCTCTAGATATGGGACAAGAATTTATTACAGAGAATCCAGCTGAACAGGGGAATGCTAAGTCTGGCAGAGATAGTGCCTGAGACTGAAACAGATTGCTTTTTTAGCTCTTTCTTCTAACCAATGCCAAGTAGCCAAAACACTCGAATAAATCATTTTCGACAATGCCTTGTGGATAGCTGCCTAGCAATCTAAACTTTATAAATGACAAAAATACACTATTATATTTTCCCTTTGGCTTTTCCTTATGTATTCATTATTATATTAAATGGGCAACGCTTCATAATCAAATATGAGGCTGGGTTTTGCACTTCTGGCTTAATAGTGCTGCCTGATTAAATAAGTCAAAACCTTAATTAAATTCAGCTTCATCATCCTCTCCTTTTGCTTAATGCTTTTATGCCAAACTCAAACGCTGTTAACTTACGAAAAGATGTTCCCCGTTTTCTCCTAAGATTAGATTGGCGGCATCCCATTTGAAATGTGAAACTACCTGGAATTCGACCTTTCCTTCTTTCTTTTTTCTTTCTTTTAAAAGAATGAGATACATGAGTGAGCTGCACTCAGCCTCCCCAGCTTCACGATCATGAGTGGCAATCTGGAAGGGTAAAAAGTGGCTTCCCAGCCCTAATCGTTTATCCATGAGCAAGTTGGCATGTAGGCAAAAAACCCCTCACACCATGCAGGTAATCATTTTCAATAACATCCAGACTACAGTCGCACTTCAGAGGTACAATCAAGAGAAAAGCCAATCTCTCTGCCAGAGACTAGCAAAAATGCAATTTAGATGCAGAGCCTCGTCACGAGAGAGCACGACCGTGGGCAGTAGAGCCTGGTGTTACCCGTGTCATATTTGGATATGCCAAAAGCCAGCAACAATTATAGACCTCATTCCCATGATCTGAAGGAATGGTTTGAGGCCTCCATGTGTTCCGGAGCAAGCAGAGCCTGGGCATACAAATTTAGCATGTGAGAGGACATGCAGGTGAGATGTTGGCAGGTACCTGCTTTAACAAATCCAATGAACAACAGTGGAAGACAAGTGACATAATGAAATAGAAGTCAGCGCCCTTGCCATCATATTGCTATCCCGCATGCCTGCTGATAGTAACTGAAAGAATACTTCCTCCCCCCATATTCCACTGCAGGCACTCGTTCCACAGATCAAACTAAACACTGTACTTGGTGATAAATCCTTCAGGGAGCAGGGCATACTCGCTGACTATGCTCATAGCTTAAATTGACTGCCATTGCAAAATAATAGAGATAGAGTAGAGCTCAAGGGCTTAGAAGCATAGAGTTTCCAAAGTGCTTACCGGTTCCTCTCCTTTTTCTTTGCTTGGTCACACCACCTGAGCAGCAATGCCTCGTTGCGTTACTCCCTGGCTCTGTGCTCAGGAATTACTCTCAGCACCGTGGGTAATTAAGGGGTATGGAATGTCTGACCTAAACCGCTACTGATGCGCAACACTTTAACACTGGAATCATCGTTTCCAGCCCCTGGTCTTTCCCAACACAACATGGTCACCCAGTCCCCACCAGGAGTACCTTTCCATCCACCGCACTTACAAGAAGTCCCTAATTACAGCATAGAAGGCCAGCCCTCAAAAAAAAAACAAAGAACACATGACCCCGCTAATCACAATAGCTGATTTCCAAAGTGGTGATGTCACAAAGGCCTGTGGTGTGAATTTCTTTCGCTAAAAGTGTAGATCTTTAATGGCAAACTGGATAGAGTGTTCAGTTCTCTATTCAACCCTGAAGACATGAACCATGAATTTTCTTGGGAAATACAACAAGAAATATTAGCTCAACCCCACCTGTGTTAGCATTTCACATATTTTGTGTCAAATACTCTGATGATTCATATATTCTGTCTGTTAAATTGAGTAAAAAAAGTATTTCATTTTCCAGATCGAGAGATAAATGTAACAGGGATTGATCTCAATGCTGACTCAGAGTTCCATCCCTACAACCATGTGGTAACCTCGCAGCTTCAGCTGCAAGTGATCCTTGAGTGCATGAGTCCAGAAAGCCTTTGAGCAATTTCATAGTTGGTCCCAATGCCTCCCCATAAGAAGTATTATTTCAGCCTCAGCCTTCTGGAAGCCTTGAGTATACAGTGGTAGGTGTTTCCACTCTTCAAACATGGCCAATCTGAGCTTGAGATCCCTTTGCACGCTCAGCAAGGTACCCCCTTGAACCCTGCTGGAGGTGATGCCTGGTTGTAAGCGGTGTCCGGGTATGGGAGTCCTGGGTTTGAATATTGGCAAAAAAGCCCCCAAACAAAAATTTTATTCTTTCTCCTAAAATAGTATTTTCCTTCTTTGTATAAATAAAGTCAAGGAGTAACTCTTCATTGCCTGAGAATCACTGAAAACTGGTGTGGAGAAAAATCAATTCGTTAGTGCATTTGGCTTGTGAATCTACAGTGATGCCATTGTTTTCTTCAGTTCTCTTCCCCACTTTAATTGAAGCCAATAGATATTCATACAGAAGTGGTTGCTGGAAAATTACTGTCGTTATTATGCAGCCCCAAACCAAGAGAAACTCTATACTGAACCTCTGAAGCACTCCCATGACCAGAGGGGAAAAAACCTGTTGGCCTTTAGGAATACACTTGTATCAATTTGTACCACTTTGAAGAAAATGCCATTTGTACCAATTTTGCAGACAATGGCAATGCTATCAGACATCCTTCTATCATGATAAACCCTCCCAAAAAGATTTTGGGAAAGACAACAAAGCGGGAATATATTTCGCTGGGTGTTAAGTGCATAGAATCATTTATATTCTAAGTATTTTTATTTTCAAACCTTGCCCTTGACAGGCTTTCTGAAGAAAGCATGCAACTGAACAGCAATTTTCTTCTTGTTCACAGAAAAGCTTATTTTATGCTATATAGGTCAAACATAATAGCAGTGTAATAGCACAGCTTCTTACAGAGATCAAGAGTAAAAGTCTTTATTTTTCCATTCAAGCTAGTTCAATGGAAGTACTTTAGTTCCAATGCAGGATATCATTTTATAAAGCCCCACTCTGTGACTATCAGACATAGTCATTTTTTCACATGTCAAGAATGTAAGGTGCTTGGTATTAAAGGCAGTAACGGACTACTGTAAATTATTCATTCATTTTCCAACAACATAAAGAACAATTCCTTTCTTGATAGAAACTGTTCTTATTATTAGCCAATTAAAATTTAAAATGCCATTGCCTGTCAAGGTTAAAAATACTTCCCCATTCTGTAGAGCTGGTCAAAAAAGCAAATTTTAACAGGGTGAGAATGTATTATAAACAAAAATTCTGAATAGTAACTACAAGACCAAAACACAAACCCTATTTCAAGAGTTTCCCCGGTCCCTGAGCAACAGGGCAGCCATAGATTCTTTCTCCCGCTACCGTGGTAGAGGAAGCGCATCAGTATAGTCTCCAGAATTCCCAGCTCCAGTGTGTCAGAGAGAAACTCAGTCTCAGTGCACCATCAAGTGTCAAGGACTCTCTTGAATAAACCGGTAAAGTTTTGCCAGGTGAATCACGAGGCTAGGATAACATGGAAGTGTGACTTCCCCAGGTTCCAGTTCTTTTCCTTCAAGCATAGATGCCACCAAATACTATTTTGGTTGCTTGCAATATCTGCAACTTTACACCTACAACAAAGATATTTTCCTCCATCTACCGTAAAAGCCCCTAATTAGCGCTACACCCTCCCACTCCAGGTCAACAATTGGGTGGAATTCTCTTGTGTTTCCCCATAATGCTAATCTCCTGTAATTTCCTCAAACAACTTCTCGACACCAACACCACATGGGGCTGGACCCTAAAAGGGAATACCATTCTAAAGACCAGCTTCCAGCTCAATATTTGGGGCCAACAGGTTATGCAGATGCACAGTAGTTTGTAGTGCATGCCTACTCAAACTCACCCTTTACCCATCTATCACTATCACTATCTTCCCGCTCATCTCGATTTGCTGGAGCAGGCCCCAGTAATATCTCCATATGCCCAGTCTCATGCTAGTATAGCCCAAGGGTATCCGTTTACTCCAGGAACATAAAGAGCTCTCAAACAATTATATTAGCCACGTGAAAGACCTAAATCAATGTTATTGAGATTTTACATATCAGATACGGCATAGGCAGCTTCCGCCAGGTTTGGTTGTGCGGGGGCATAGGCTCAGAAGCTCACCCCAAACCCTTCAACCAGTTCTTTCTGCAAATTCTGTACAGGGCAGTGAAAGCCCCAAAAGTTGATGGTTATCTACCATTTTTACAGATGGGACAGTCACCCTTCAGAAGTAGAAACAGGGTTCCACATACTCAGTCTGTGGACAGGCAGATACTGTAAAAAGGCAAGCACTCCACTGACTTCACAGCGGTACCGCCTACATGGAGGCCACACCGGCATACAAGCCTAGAGTGAGCATCAAATCTCCTGCCATCCACACTCTACAAATGCTGTTTTTTCTTCCCCCAAAAACTTTCCATGAAAAATAATACAAAGTAATTGAAGAATGCTAGACACATCTGTGTTCTCAAGATGTGGGTATAGTATGTTAGTACTTAGCAAGCTCTCCCAGGTAAAACATATGCTACGGCCTCAGTGTTCCTACTCACCTAACAGTTACCTCGCATTTGAGCCTCTTACAAACCTTTTAGATGGTAAAAATGAGTGTTCTTTTGGAAAAATTCATATGGAATTTTTCACTAACCAATCATACTGCAAGGTGTTTTTCTTCCCCCCATAACCCCTACCAAGTGCAACCCAAGCAAAACCGAGCACTCCCAATTGGAAAGAGACAAGACCAGAAAGGAAGGGACAAAGAAGGGAAAAGTCACCAAACACCTTCTTGTGAAGGCACTTCAACAGGACCTGTCTGAAAGAGACAGAGGACCACATTGAGTCCCTTGCAACTTAAAAGATATGGACTATTACTATTAATATTTTCTCATGAAGAAACTGAGATTCAGAGGCACTTGTAAAAACTTCCCATGGGAAGAACTTTATGAATCCAGCTGGAGTTTCTAATTTCCAAAATTTATGGCAAGGTTTTGCTCCCACTCATCATGCAGTGCTTGAGTTTCTCTTATGTTCAATTTGCCTTCCTACTTTTTCATCTGTCGTTCTAATTTACCTCTTTTGAGTCATTTCAGTTCAGCCTAAGAACGCTTTCTGGAGTTGGGTTAGGCCACTGACAACTCTCTCTATGTCAGTTCATGCAGAATGTGTGACTGGGGTTTTCTTTTCTTATAAAAATAGTGAGGTAATTTTTTCATCTCGATTGACCAGAAACAAATGAGAAACAGTGTGAGTCAATCATAATAATCAGAACAGAATTTATGAAGCAGATAAACATGCCTTTATAAGACAATGAGAGTAAAAAACTAGTATAAAGGCAAGAGTAAAGGAGGAGATCTGCCTCTCATGCACCTGGACTCCAGGTTCCAGCCCTAGTTCTCCAAACTCGCCAGAGTAAGGTCTGACCAACACTGGGTGGTGCAAAAATTACAAAATAACAGTAGAGATTACAGTTGTCAAAGAAAGTTCCCTACACAGTAAAGTGTAATTTCAGTACGCCCCCACGATATAACCACTCCACAAATACTTGCAGACACACAGAACTCACAGATACTCACGTTGTCTGAGCTGGGTGCCGTTTTACAATCATTTATAAAGCAGCAGACCAGCATCAGTTTGTAGACCAGAGGTTGAAATCACTGCTCTAACTGAATGAAAATAGAACAGTGTTTTTCATAGATATTTTTACACTTACAGAAAAAACAGAGAAAAAATAAATAAACAGTAAAATAAAATCAAATGACTTATTTTCATGATATAGAAGCTCAATATTCAAGTAGAGAGAGAAAGAGAGAAGCAGATGTAAAGAGAGAGGGAAGAGAGAGCAGAAGTGAAAATTACTCGCCAGATGCAGACTAGCGGAGGGGGAAATCATGGATTGATTCCTCCCCAATCATGGAGGGAAATGGGCACCAGTGGAGGTGGGATGGGTGCTGGGACAATGTATGACTGAAACCCAAATATGAACACTTTTGTAACTGTATATCCCTAATGGTATAATAAAAAAATTTTAAAAGGTGCAGCTGAAATTCAGAAAGGCTTGCACTTATCTGCAGGGGAAAACACATTCAGCAGAGCTCCCTGGGCTGGAAACTCCGGGCAACTGTTGGGCCTCACATCATATCACATCCCTGAACTTCGCCGAAGAATTCACGGGATCTATGCTAATATTTTTACAAACAGTTTGAAAAACTTTGGAAGCAAAAAAAGTGAATTAGCTTATGGTATACGGATAGCAAGACAAGTGAAATCTGGGGATGAACCCCTTTCCTTGATACAACCCTTGGCCTCTGATTAAAGAATGAGAATACCCAGGAAGGAGGAGAATGGGGTGAGAGGCAAACTGAGTCATGGGTAGAGCTTGCAGATGCTAGTGGGGGGGTTCAGGGCTGGAACTATGAATGGCTGAAATTCTATTAGCAACAGCATTTCCAAATCAAGGGTAAGTTAAATGAAAGTA
>JAJIBD010029202.1:0-18197 GCA_021461705.1 Cryptotis parvus
TGAAAAGTAGCTTTTCTCTTTTTAGACAGCACTCAGTAGTCCTGATCGTCTTCTCTGTGCAAAGATGTGTGTTGCCTCTTGGCAGCAGGCAGAGAAAGGAACCTGTGTGGTGAAAGAGCAAACTGTGGCTTTCACATAGCAAAACAAGCTCAAGCTCCAATTGTTTCAAAACACAGTTTTGTTCTTCTTCCTCGAATAATAGTGCACTGTAGATGTGTTAGAGCTTTTCCCATTGGAAATACATGGAAAAAATGGAAAGTAGCATTTCTCTTTTTAGACAGCATAATGGAATGAATGCGTGTTTGAAATCCTCTTTCATCTGGAGAAAAACACAATTGCACCAGTAGTAGCACAACCTTGGCTGATCTTCGCCTCAGTTTGTTCTGTGAAGAAATTTGCAATGAATGCTGTTTTGCGAATAGCGCTTTGTCCGAGGTTTTGCCAAGCTATGCCTTTAAAAGCACCATAGCTTACCATCTGGGTGATGCTCAAATTGGATGTTTGCGTGGATAAAGCTTGTATTAGTGAGGGTAATATCCGGCAATGATCGGGCACAGCGTGTGCTATTCTACACCTTACTTAGACCTTAGGGAAAAAAGTGACAATGTATCGTATTCTCGTAAAATGTGGGTAAAACCTTTGTTTCTTATGTGTTAAAAGAAAACAGTTTGAAGCAGTGTGCACTGCTCTGCCCGTAATAGTAAGAGAGTTTGGAATGTTTTGACTACTTATTTTTTCCATTAGACTTCACCTTCTGAAGTGTGCTCTGTGTCCAAAAAAATTTTTTTTTCTTCCTCGTATAATAGTGCACTGTAGTTGCGCTTGAGCTTTTTCCCTTGAAATACATGGAAAACGCCGGAAAGTAGCATCTCTCGTTTAGACAGCATTCAGTATTCCTGATCTTCTTCTCTGTGCAACGTTGCAAGTTGCCACTCTGCGGCAGGCTTAGAGAGGAACTTCCGTGGTGAAAGAGCAAACTGTGACTTTGATATAGTAAAACAAGCTCCAAGCTCCAATTGTTTTAAACAAACAGTTTTGTTCTTCTTCCTCGTATAATAGTGCACTGTAGAGGCTTAGAGCTTTTCCCATTGAAATTCATGGAAAACACAGAAAGTAGCATTTCTCTTTTTAGACAGCATTTTGGAAAGAATATGTGTTCGAAATCCTCTTTCATGTGGAGAAAACACAATTGCACCTATAGGAAAAGCCCCTCCATGACATTGAAACTAAAGACATCTTTAAAGGTGAAACACCATTAACAAAGCAACTAGAAGAAAATATAAACATATGGGACTACATGAAACTGAAGAGCTTCTGCACCTCGAGAGAAACAGTGACCAAGATAGAAAGACAGTCCACAGAATGGGAAAGAATATTCACCCAATACCCATCTGATAAGGGGTTAATATCCAGGATATATCAGGCACTGGTACAGCTATATAAGAAAAAAACAGCCAACCCCATTAGAAAATGGGGAGAAGAGATGAACAGAAACTTTGACAAGGAAGAAATCAGAATGGCCAAAAGGCATATGAAAAAATTCTCGTCATCACTAATCATCTGAGAGATGCAAATCAAAACAACAATGAAATATCACCTCACACCACAGAGAATATCCAAAAGGGTAAAAGCAATAAGTGCTGGCGTGGATGTGGGGAAAAGGGGACTCTCATACACTGTTTGTGGGAATGTCGACTTGTACAACCTTTCTGGAAAACAATATGGACATTCCTCCAAAGACTAGAAATTGAGCTCCCCTTTGACCCAGCCATACCACTCCTGGGAATATACCCTGGAAAGCCAAAAACACACAGCGGAAACACAATCCGCACTTTTATTTTCATAGCAGCACTATTCACAATATCCAGAACCTGGAAACAACCAGTTTGCCCGAGAACTGATGACTGGATAAAAAAACTATGGTACATGTACACAATGGAACACTATGCAGCTGTCAGAAAAAAATGAAGTTAGGAAATTTTCCTATAAATGGATGGACATGGAAAGAATCATGTTGAGTGAAATTAGTCAGAAGGAAAGAGAGAGACATAGAATGACTGCATTTATTTGCATGACATAAATATACTAGGTGATCTTACCAAAAGTGAAAATTACCACAAGCACGTGGGAGTCAGAGGTTAGGTAAGACAGAGAAGGGAACATGTGTGAATAAATGTCTAAAGGTCTGATAGCAACATAGAACTGAGCATTAAATACAGACAAAAATGCAAATGATGGCTTCTAAGTGTACGTAGTGCAACCCACAATGTGTGGGAGAAGGAGGAGAGAGAGAGGGAGACAGAGAGGAGATAAAGAACCTGCCATTTAGGCAGGATGTGGGAGGGGGAGGGAATTGGGGACATGGGTGGTGGTTGAGGGGCACTGGTGGAGGGCGGGGTGCTGGAACACTGTGTGATCGACAGCCCCAAGCGTGAACAACTTTGTATTGTATATCTCACGGTGGTACAATAAAATGTTAAAAAAAGTGACAATGTATCATATTTGTAAAATGTGGGTCATACCTTTGTTTCTTATGTGTTAAAGACAACAGTTTGAAGCTGGGTGCACTGCATTGACCGTATTAGTAAGCGCATTTGACAGGTTCAGAGTACTTATTTTTTCCATTACACTTCACGTTCTGATGTGTCCTCTGTGTCCAAACAGTTGTGTTTCTCTTCCTCGTATAATAGTGCACTGTACTTGCATTAGAGCTTTTCCCTTTGAAATACATGGAAAACGCGCAAAGTAGCATTTCTCTTTCAACAGCATTCAGTTTTCCTGATCGTCTTCTGTGTGCAACATTGCAGTTGCCCCTTGGCGGCAGGTAGAGAGAGGAACCTCTCTGGTGAAACTACAAACTGTGACTTTCACATAGTAAAACAAGCTC
The DNA here is from genome assembly GCA_021461705.1 of Cryptotis parvus. Lineage (NCBI taxonomy): Eukaryota > Metazoa > Chordata > Mammalia > Eulipotyphla > Soricidae > Cryptotis > Cryptotis parvus. The sequence goes on from JAJIBD010029202.1 coordinate 2,888, forward strand.
CAAGCAGCAATAGTCTCTAACACAGTTTTGTTCTTCTTTTCTCCTACAATAGTGCATTGTTATGCGTTAGAGCTTGTCCTATTGAAATACATGGAAAACACAGAATGTACCATTGCTCTTTTAGACAGAAAAATGAAAGTGCACAGCGTGTGCTTACTACAGCTCACTTTGACCTTGGGATCAAAGTAACAATGTATCATATTCGTAAAATGCGGGTCATACCTTTGTTTCTTATGTGTTAAACAGTTTGAAGCATTGTGCACTAAACTCCCATTTGCAGTAAGCGATTTGAAATGTTTAGAGTACTTAATTTTCCATTTGACTTCACATTCTGAAGTGTCCTCTATGTCCAAACAGTTTTGTTTCTTTTCCTCGTATAGTACTGCACTGTACTTCCGTTAGAGATTATCCCTTTGAAATACATGGAAAAACGCTGAAAGTAGTGTTTATCTTTTAGCAGCATTCAGTGTTCCTGATCGTCTTCTCTGTGCAATGTTGAAAGTTGCCCCTTGGCGGCAGGCAGAGAGTGGAACCTCTGTGCTGAAAGAGCAAACTGTGACTCTCACATAGTAAAACAAGCTCCAAGTAGAAATAGTTTCTAACACGCAGTTTTGTTTCTCTTTCTCCTACAATAGTGCATTGTAGATACGTTAGGACTTTTCCTATTGAAATACATGGAAAACACAGAATGTACCATTTCTCTTTTAGACAGCAAAATGAAAGTGCACAGCGTGTGCTGACTAGAGCTCATTTTCACCTTGGAATCAAAGTGACAATGTATAATATTCCTACAATGCGGGTCATATCTTTGTTCTTATGGGTTAAACAGTTAGAGGCATTGTGCACTACACTCCCCTTTATAGTAACAAATTTTAAATGTTAAGAGCTTGTACTTTTCCATTAAAGTTCACGTTCTGAACTGTCCTCTATGTCCAAACAGTTTTGTTTCTTTTCCTCGTATAGTAGTGGACTGTACTTGCCTTAGAGATTTTCCCTTTGAAATACATGGAAAAACGCTGAAAGCAGTGTTTCTCTATGAGCAGAATTCAGTGTTTCTGATCGTCTTCTCTGTGCAACATTGAAAGTAGCCACTTGGCAGGAGGCAGAGAGTGGAACCTCTGTGCTGAAAGAGCAAAATGTGACTTTCACATAGTAAAATAAGCTCCAAACAGCAATAGCTTCTTACACGCAATTTTTTTTCCTCTTTCTCCTAAAATAGTGCATTGTAGATGCGTTAGGACTTTTCCTATTGAAATACATGGAAAACACAGAGTGTACCATTTCTCTTTTAGACAGCAAAATGAGAGGGCACAGCCTGTGCTTACTAGAGCTCATTTTCACCTTGGGATCAAAGTGACAATGTATCATATTCGTACAATGCGGGTCATACCTTTGTTTCTTATGTGTTAAACAGTAAGAGGCATTGTGCACTACACTTCCCTTAGTAGTAAGAAATTATAAATGTTAATAGCACTTACTTTTCCTTTAGTCTTCACGTTCTGAAGTGTCCTCTATGTCCAAGCAGTTTTGTTTCTTTTCCTGTTATAGTCGTTCACTGTACTTGCGTTAGAGTTTTTCCCTTTGAAATACATGGAAAAATGTTGAAAGTAGTGTTTCTCTTTTAGCAGCACTCAGTGTTCCTGAATGTCTCCTCTGCGCAACGTTGAAAATTTCCCCTTGGTGGCAGGCAGAGTGTGGAACCTCTGTGCTGAAAGAGCAAACTGTGACTTTCACATAGCAAAACAAGCTCCAAGCAGCAATAGTTACTAAACGCAGTTTTGTTTCTCTTCCTCCTATAATAGTGCATTGCAGATGCGTTAGGACATTTCCTATTGAAACACATGGAAAACACAGATTGTACCATTTCTCTTTTAGACAGCAGAATGAAAGTGCACAGGGTGTGCTTACTACATCTCACTTTGACCTTGGGATCAAAGTGACAATGTATCATATTCGTACAATACGGGTCATACTTTTGTTTCTTATGTGTAAAACAGTTAGAGGCTTTGTGCAATACACTCCCTTTTGTAGAAAGAAATTGTAAATGTTAGGAGCACTTTCTTTTCCATTAGAGTTCAGGTACTGAAGTGTCCTCTATGTCCAAAGAGTTTTGTTTCTTTTCCTCGTATAGTACTGCACTGTACTTGCCTTAGAGATTTTCCTCTTTGAAATACATGGAAAAACGCTGAAAGTAGTGTTTCTCTTTTAGTAGCATTCAGTGTTCCTGATCGTCTTCTCTGTGCAACGTTGAAAGTTCCCCCTGGCGGAAGACAGAGGGTGGAACATCTGTGCTGAAAGAGCAAACTGTGACTTTCACATTGTAAAATAAGCTCCAAGCAGTATTTTTCTAACACGCAGTTTTGTTTCTCTTTCTCCTACAATAGTGCATTGTACATGCGTTAGGACTTTTCTTATTGAAATACACGGAAAACACAGAGTGGACCATTTCTCTCTTAGACAGCGAAATGAAAGTGCTCAGCGTGTGCTTACTAGAGCTCACGTTCACCTTGGGATCATAGTGACAATGTGTCATAATCGTACAATGCGGGTCATACCTTTGTTTCTTATGTGTTAAACAGTTAGAGGCATTGTGCACTACACTCCCCTCTGTAGTAAGAAATTGTAAATGTTAAGAGCACTTTCTATTCCATTAGACTTCTCGTTCTGAAGTGTCCTCTATGTCCAAAAAGTTTTGTTTCCTTTCCTCGTATATTACTGCACTGTACTTGCGTTAGAGGTTTTCCCTTTGAAATACATGGAAATACGCTGAATGTAGTGTTTCTCTTTTAGCAGCATTCAGTGTTCCTGATCGTCTTCTCTGTGCAACGTTGAAAGTTGGCCCTTGGCGGCAGGCAGAGCGTGGAACCTCTGTGATGAAATAGCAAACTGTGATTTTCACATAGTAAAACAAGCTCCAAGCAGCAATAGTTACTAAACGCAGTTTTGTTTCTCTTTCTCCGAAAATAGTGCATTGTACATGCGATAGGACTTTTTCTATTGAAATACATGGAAAACACAGAGTGTACCATTTCTCTTTTAGACAGCAAAATGAAAGTGCACAGCGTGTGCTTACTAGAGCTCACTTTCACCTTGGAATCATAGTGACAATGTATCATATTCGTACAATGCGGGTCATACCTTTGTTTCTTATGTGTTAAAGAGTTAGAGGCATTGTGCACTACACTCCCCTTTGTAGTAAGAAATTGTACATGTTAAGAGCACTTTCTATTCCATTAGAGTTCACGTTCTGAAGTGTTCGCTATGTCCAAAAAAAGTTTGTTTCCTTTCCTCGTATATTACTGCACTGTATTTGCGTTAGAGATTTTCCCTTTGAAACACACGGAAAAGCGCTGAAAGTAGTGTTTCTCTGTTAGCAGCATTCAGTGTTCCGGATGGTCTTCTCTGTGCAACGTTGAAAGTTGCCCCTTGGCGGCAGGCAGAGCGTGGAACCTCTGTGCTGAAAGAGCAAATAGTGAATTTCACATAGTAAAACAAGCTCCAAGCAGCATTTTTTCTAACACTCAGTTTTGTTTCTCTTTCTCCTACAATAGTGCATTGTACATGCGTTAGGACTTTTCCTATTGAAATACATGGAAAACACAGAGTGTACCATTTCTCTCTTAGACAGCAAAATGAAAGTGCAGAGCGTGTGCTTACTAGAGCTCACTTTCACCTTGGGATCATAGTGACAATGTATCATATTCGTACAATGCGGGTCATACCTTTGTTTCCTATGTGTTACACATTAGAGGCATTGTGCACTACACTCCCCTTTGTAGATAGAAATTGTAAATGTTAAGAGCACTTACTATTCCATTAGAGTTCACGTTCTGAATTGCCCTCTATGTCCAAAACAGTTTTGTTTCCTTTCCTCCTAAATTACTGCACTGTACTTGCGTTCAGAGATTTTCCCTTTGAAATACATGCAAAAACGCTGAAGAGTACTGTTTCTCTTTTAGCAGCATTCAGTTTCCCTGATCGCCCTCTCGGTGCCAACGTTGAAAGCTGTCCCTTGGCGGCAGGCAGAGCGTGGAACCTCTGTGCTGAAAGAGCAAACTGTGACTTTCACATATTAAAAGAAGCTCCAAGCATCAATACTTACTAAACGCAGTTTTGTTTCTCTTTCTCCTAAAATAGTGCATTGTACATGCGTTAGGACCTTTCCTATTGAAATAGATGGAAAACACAGAGTGTACCATTTCTCTTTTAGACAGCAAAATGAAAGTGCACAGCGAGTGCTTACTAGAGCTCACTTTCACCTTGGGATCATAGTGACAATGTATCATATTCGTACAATGAGGGTCAAACCTTTTTTTCTTATGTGTTAAACAGTTAGAAGCATTGTGCACTACACTCCCCTTTGTAGTAAGAAATATGGAAATGTTAAGAGCATTTACTTTTCCATTAGAGTTCACGTTCTGAAGTGTCCTCTATGTCCAAAAAGTTTTGTATCCTTTTCTCCTATATTACTGCACTGTAATTGCGTTAGAGATTTTCCCTTTGAAATACATGGAAAAACGCTGAAAGTAGTGTTTCTCTCTTTTAGCAGCATTCAGTGTCCCTGATCTTTTTCTCTGTGCAACGTTGAAAGTTGCCCCTTGGCGGCAGGCAGAGCGTGGAACCTCTGTGCTGAAAGAGCAAACTGTGACTTTCACATAGTAAAACAAGCTCCAAGCAACAATAGTTACTAAACGCAGTTTTGTTTCTCTTTCTCCTAAAATAGTGCATTGTACATGGGTTAGGACTTTTCCTATTGAAATACATGGAAAACACAGAGTGTACCATTTCGCTTTTAGACAGCAAAATGAAAGTGCACAGTGTGTGCTTACTAGAGCTCACTTTCACATTGGGATCATAGTCACAATGTATCATATTCGTACAATGCGGGTCATACCTTTGTTTCTTATGTGTTAAACAGTTAGAGGCATTGTGCACTACACTCCCCTTTATATTAAAAATTGTAAATGTTAAGAGCACTTATTATTCCATTAGAGTTCACGTTCTGAAGTGTCCTCTATGTCCAAACAGTATTACTGCACTGTACTTGCTTTAGAGATTTTCCGTTTGAAATACATGGAAAAGCGCTGAAAGTAGTGTTTCTCTTTTAGCAGCATTCAGTTTTCCTGATCGTCTTCTCGGTGCAACGTTGAAAGCTGCCCATTGGCGGCAGGCAGAGCGTGGAACCTCTGTGCTGAAAGAGCAAACTGTGACTTTCACATAGTAATAAAGCTCAAGCAGCATTTTTCTAACACGCAGTATTGTTCCCTAACTCCTAGTGTTTTGTAATAGTTTTTTTATTGAAATACATGGAAAACACAGAGTGTACCATTTCTCTTTTAGACAGCAAAATGAGAGTGCACAGCCTGTGCTTACTAGAGCTCATTTTCACCTTGGGATCAAAGTGACAATGTATCATATTCGTACAATGCGGGTCATACCTTTGTTTCCTATGTGTTAAACAGTTAGAGGCATTGTGCAAACATAGTGCATTGTACATGCGTTAGGACTTTTCCTATTGAAATACATGGAAAACACAGAGTGTACCAATGTTCTTTTACAAAATGAGAGTTCACAAGCCTATGCTTACTAGTGCTCATTTACATCCTTTGGGATCAAATTGACAATATTACTGCACTGTACTTGCTTTGAATTTCATATTGAAATAGTTAGGCATTTGCAAATATAGTGCATTGTACTTGCTTTAGTACTTTTCCGTTTGAAATACATGGAAAACACTAGTGTACTATTACTTAGACAGAAAATTAGATGCACCTGTGCAAACTAGGCCATTCCCTTGGGATCATATTGAAATATTACTCATGTACTTGCTTTAGTTTCATATGTGTTAAACATTTAGGCATTTTGCAAACAGTAGTGCATTGTACATGCGTTAGAGATTTTCCTATTGAAATACATGGAAAACACTGAGAGTATTTTCTTTTACAGCATTCAGTTTCCGGATCGCTCTCGGTGCAACGTTGAAAGCTGCCCATTGGCGGCAGGCAGAGCGTGGAACCTCTGTGCTAAAAGAGCAAACTGTGACGTCACATAGTAATACAAGCTCAGCAGCATTTTTCTAAAACACAGTGGAAAACACAGAGTGTACCATTTCTTTTTTTAGACAGCAAAATGAGAGTGCACAGCCTGTGCTTACTAGAGCTCATTTTCACCTTGGGATCAAAGTGACAATGTATCACATTCGTACAATGCGGGTCATACCTTTGTTTCTTATGTGTTAAACAGTTAGAGGCATTGTGCAAACATAGTGCATTGTACATGCTTTAGGAATTTTCCTATTGAAATACATGGAAAACACAGAGTGTACCATTTCTCTTTTAGACAGCAAAATGAGAGTGCACAGCCTGTGCTTACTAGAGCTCATTTTCACCTTGGGATCAAAGTGACAATGTATCATATTCGTACAATGCGGGTCATACCTTTGTTTCTTACGTGTTAAACAGTTAGAGGCATTGTGCAAACATAGTGCATTGTACATGCGTTAGGACTTTTCCTATTGAAATACATGGAAAACACAGAGTGTACCATTTCTCTTTTAGACAGCAAAATGAGAGTGCACAGCCTGTGCTTACTAGAGCTCATTTTCACCTTGGGATCAAAGTGACAATGTATCACATTTGTACAATGCGGGCCATACCGTTGTTTCTTATGTGTTAAACAGTTAGAGGCATTGTGCAAACATAGTGCATTGTACATGCGTTAGGACTTTTCCTATTGAAATACATGGAAAACACAGAGTGTACCATTTCTCTCTTTTAGACAGCAAAATGAGAGTGCACAGCCTGTGCTTACTAGAGCTCATTTTCACCTTGGGATCAAAGTGACAATGTATCACATTCGTACAATGCGGGTCATACCTTTGTTTCTTATGTGTTAAACAGTTAGAGGCATTGTGCAAACGTAGTGCATTGTACATGCGTTAGGACTTTTCCTATTGAAATACATGGAAAACACAGAGTGTACCATTTCTCTTTTAGACAGCAAAATGAGAGTGCACAGCCTGTGCTTACTAGAGCTCATTTTCACCTTGGGATCAAAGTGACAATGTATCACATTCGTACAATGCGGGTCATACCTTTGTTTCTTATGTGTTAAAACAGTTAGAGGCATTGTGCAAACATAGTGCATTGTACATGCGTTAGGACTTTTCCTATTGAAATACATGGAAAACACAGAGTGTACCATTTCTCTTTTAGACAGCAAAATGAGAGTGCACAGCCTGTGCTTACTAGAGCTCATTTTCACCTTGGGATCAAAGTGACAATGTATCACATTCGTACAATGCGGGTCATACCTTTGTTTCTTATGTGTTAAACAGTTAGAGGCATTGTGCAAACATAGTGCATTGTACATGCGTTAGGACTTTTCCTATTGAAATACATGGAAAACACAGAGTGTACCATTTCTCTTTTAGACAGCAAAATGAGAGTGCACAGCCTGTGCTTACTAGAGCTCATTTTCACCTTGGGATCAAAGTGACAATGTATCCCATTCGAACAATGCGGGTCATACCTTTGTTTCTTATGTGTTAAACAGATAGAGGCATTGTGCAAACATAGTGCATTGTACATGCGTTAGGACTTTTCCTATTGAAATACATGGAAAACACAGAGTGTACCATTTCTCTTTTAGACAGCAAAATGAGAGTGCACAGCCTGTGCTTACTAGAGCTCATTTTCACCTTGGGATCAAAGTGACAATGTATCATATTCGTACAATGCGGGCCATACCTTTGTTTCTTATGTGTTAAACAGTTAGAGGCATTGTGCAAACATAGTGCATTGTACATGCGTTAGGACTTTTCCTATTGAAATACATGGAAAACACAGAGTGTACCATTTCTCTTTTAGACAGCAAAATGAGAGTGCACAGCCTGTGCTTACTAGAGCTCATTTTCACCTTGGGATCAAAGTGACAATGCATCATATTCGTACAATGCGGGTCATACCTTTGTTTCTTATGTGTTAAACAGTTAGAGGCATTGTGCAAACATAGTGCATTGTACATGCGTTAGGACTTTTCCTATTGAAATACATGGAAAACACAGAGTGTACCATTTCTCTTTTAGACAGCAAAATGAGAGTGCACAGCCTGTGCTTACTAGAGCTCATTTTCACCTTGGGATCAAAGTGACAATGTATCATATTCGTACAATGCGGGACATACCTTTGTTTCTTATGTGTTAAACAGTTAGAGGCATTGTGCAAACATAGTGCATTGTACATGCGTTAGGACTTTTCCTATTGAAATACATGGAAAACACAGAGTGTACCATTTCTCTTTTAGACAGCAAAATGAGAGTGCACAGCCTGTGCTTACTAGAGCTCATTTTCACCTTGGGATCAAAGTGACAATGTATCATATTCGTACAATGCGGGCCATACCTTTGTTTCTTATGTGTTAAACAGTTAGAGGCATTCTGCAAACATAGTGCATTGTACATGCGTTAGGACTTTTCCTATTGAAATACATGGAAAACACAGAGTGTACCATTTCTCTTTTAGACAGCAAGATGAGAGTGCACAGCCTGTGCTTACTAGAGCTCATTTTCACCTTGGGATCAAAGTGACAATGTAGAGTATCCTGACACCCAACCTCAAACACATGATCATTTAATCTTTGATAAAGGTGCAATGAGTCTAAAATGGAGTACGGAAAGCCTCTTCAACAAGTGGTGTTGGGGAAAACTGGGCAGCAACATGTAAAAAAATGAATTTGGACCTGTGTCTAACACCATGCACAAAAATCAGATCAAAATGGACTAAAGATCTCAATATCAGACTTGAATCCATAACGTACATTGAAGAAAATATAGGAAAAACCCTCCACGACATTGAAGTAAAGGCATCTTCAAAGGTGAAACATCACTAACAAAGCAACTAGTGAAAAGATAAACATATGGGACTACATGAAACTGAAAAGCTTCTGCACCTAAAAAGAAACAGTGACTAAGATACAAAGGCAGTCCACAGAATGGGAAAGAATATTCACCCAATACCCATCTGATAAGGGGTTAATATCCAGGATATATCAGGCACTGGTAGAACTTTACAAGAAGAAAACAAACAACCCCATCAAAAAATGGGGACAAGAAATGAACAGAAATTTCAGCAGGGAAGAAATTGAATGGCCAAAAAACATATGAATAAATGCTCATCATCACTAATCATCAGAGAGATGCAAATCAAAACAACAATGAGATACCACTTTACACCACAGAGACTGGCACATATTCAAAAGAGCAAGAACAACAAGTGCTGGCGTGGATGTGGGGGAAAGGGGACACTCATCCATTGTTGGTGGGAATGCCGGCTGGTACAGCCTTTCTGGAAAAACAATATGGACTTTCCTCCAAAGACTAGAAATTGAACTCCCATTTGACCCAGCCATACCACTCCTGGGAATCTACTCTGGGAAACCAAAAAATACGCAGCGGAAACACCATCCCTACTTTTATGTTCATAGCAGCATTATTCACAATAGCCAGAATCTGGAAGCAACCAGAGTGCCCGAAAATCGATGACTGGATAAAGAAGCTTTGGTACATCTACACAATGGAATACTATGCAGCTGTTAGGAAAAATGAAGTTATAAAATTTGCCTATAAATGGATGGACATGGAGAAGATTATGTTGAGCGAAATTAGCCAGAAGGAGAGAGACAGATACAGAATCACTGCATTTATTTGCATGGCATAAATATATATGTACATATTATGATACCAATATCCAAGGTCAAGAGAAACATATATCAGGAGGTCTTGTCGAAGGTGGAGATTATCACAAATGTGTGGGAGTCAGAGGCTAGGTAAGACAGAAAATGGAACAGGGTGCTAATAATAGTCGAGGGTACTAATGCCAACCTAGAACTGAGCATTAAATAGAGGCAAAAAGGATACACATGACAACCTCTTAATGTATGTTCTGTAATCCATAGTCTGGAAGGGAAGGAAAAGAGAAAGAGAGAGAAAGGGAAAGAAATAAAGAACCTGCCATGGAGCAGGGCTGGGGAAGGGGGAGGGAACCGGGGATGTTGATGGTGGGAGATGGGCACTGGTGGAGGGGGGGTGCTGAAACACTGTATGACCAAAACACAAACATGAACTTTTTAATTGGATATCTTTTTATTTGTATATCTCACGGTGGTATAATAAAATACTTAAAAAACAAAAGAGACAATGTATCATATTCGTACAATGCGGGTAATACCTTTGTTTCTTATGTGTTAAACAGTTAGAGGCATTGGCAAACGTAGTGCATTGTACATTCGTTAGGACTTTTCCTACTGAAATACATGGAAAACACAGAGTGCACCATTTCTCTTTTTAGACAGCAAAATGAGAGTGCACAGCCTATGCTTACTAGAGCTCATTTTCACCTTGGGATCAAAGTGACAATGTATCATATTCATACAATGCGGGTCATACCTTTGTTTCTTATGTGTTAAACAGTTAGAGGCATTGTGCAAACGTACTGCATTGTACATGCGAGTATGACTTTTCCTATTGAAATACATGGAAAACACAGAGTGTACCATTTCTCTTTTAGACAGCAAAATGAGAGTGCACAGCCTGTACTTACTAGAGCTCATTTTCACCTTGGGATCAAAGTGACAATGTATCATATTCGTACAATGCGGGTCATAACTTTGTTTCTTATGTGTTAAACAGTTAGAGGCATTGTGCAAACATAGTGCATTGTACATGCTTTAGGACTTTTCCTATTGAAATACATGGAAAACACAGAGTGTACCATTTCTCTTTTTAGACAGCAAAATGAGAGTGCACAGCCTGTGCTTACTAGAGCTCATTTTCACCCTTGGGATCAAAGTGACAATGTATCATATTCAGTACAATGCGGGTCATACCTTTGTTTCTTACGTGTTAAACAGTTAGGAGGCATTGTGCAAACATAGTGCATTGTACATGCGTTAGGACTTTTCCTATTGAAATACATGGAAAACACAGAGTGCACCATTTCTCTTTTAGACAGCAAAATGAGAGTGCACAGCCTGTGCTTACTAGAGCTCATTTTCACCTTGGGATCAAAGTGACAATGTATCTTATTCGTACAATGCGGGTCATACCTTTTTTTCTTATGTGTTAAACAGTTAGAGGCATTGTGCAAACATAGTGCATTGTACATGCGTTAGGACTTTTCCTATTGAAATACATGGAAAACACAGAGTGTACCATTTCTCTTTTAGACAGCAAAATGAGAGTGCACAGCCTGTGCTTACTAGAGCTCATTTTCACCTTGGGATCAAAGTGACAATGTATCATATTCGTACAATGCGGGTCATACCTTTGTTTCTTATGTGTTAAACAGTAAGAGGCATTGTGCAAACATAGTGCATTGTACATGCGTTAGGACTTTTCCTATTGAAATACATGGAAAACACAGAGTGCACCATTTCTCTTTTAGACAGCAAAATGAGAGTGCACAGCCTGTGCTTACTAGAGCTCATTTTCACCTTGGGATCAAAGTGACAATGTATCATATTCGTACAATGCGGGTCATACCTTTGTTTCTTATGTGTTAAACAGTTAGAGGCATTGTGCAAACATAGTGCATTGTACATGCGTTAGGACTTTTCCTATTGAAATACATGGAAAACACAGAGTGCACCATTTCTCTTTTAGACAGCAAAATGAGAGTGCACAGCCTGTGCTTACTAGAGCTCATTTTCACCTTGGGATCAAAGTGACAATGTATCATATTCGTACAATGCGGGTCATACCTTTGTTTCTTATGTGTTAAACAGTTAGAGGCATTTTGCAAACATAGTGCATTGTACATGCGTTAGGACTTTCCCTATTGAAATACATGGAAAACACAGAGTGCACCATTTCTCTTTTAGACAGCAAAATGAGAGTGCACAGCCTGTGCTTACTAGAGCTCATTTTACACCTTGGGATCAAAGTGACAATGTATCATATTCGTACAATGCGGGTCATACCTTTGTTTCTTATGTGTTAAACAGTTAGAGGCATTTTGCAAACATAGTGCATTGTACATGCGTTAGGACTTTTCCTATTGAAATACATGGAAAAACACAGAGTGTACCATTTCTCTTTTAGACAGCAAAATGAGAGTGCACAGCCTGTGCTTACTAGAGCTCATTTTCACCTTGGGATCAAAGTGACAATGTATCATATTCGTACAATGCGGGTCATACCTTTTTTTCTTATGTGTTAAACAGTTAGAGGCATTGTGCAAACATAGTGCATTGTACATGCGTTAGGACTTTTCCTATTGAAATACATGGAAAACACAGAGTGTACCATTTCTCTTTTAGACAGCAAAATGAGAGTGCACAGCCTGTGCTTACTAGAGCTCATTTTCACCTTGGGATCAAAGTGACAATGTATCATATTCGTACAATGCGGGTCATACCTTTGTTTCTTATGTGTTAAACAGTTAGAGGCATTGTGCAAACATAGTGCATTGTACATGCGTTAGGACTTTTCCTATTGAAATACATGGAAAACACAGAGTGTACCATTTCTCTTTTAGACAGCAAAATGAGAGTGCACAGCCTGTGCTTACTAGAGCTCATTTTCACCTTGGGATCAAAGTGACAATGTATCACATTCGTACAATGCGGGCCATACCTTTGTTTCTTATGTGTTAAACAGTTAGAGGCATTGTGCAAACATAGTGCATTGTACATGCGTTAGGACTTTTCCTATTGAAATACATGGAAAACACAGAGTGCACCATTTCTTTTTTAGACAGCAAAATGAGAGTGCACAGCCTGTGCTTACTAGAGCTCATTTTCACCTTGGGATCAAAGTGACAATGTATCATATTCGTACAATGCGGGTCATACCTTTGTTTCTTATGTGTTAAACAGTTAGAGGCATTGTGCAAACATAGTGCATTGTACATGCGTTAGGACTTTTCCTATTGAAATACATGGAAAACACAGAGTGTACCATTTCTCTTTTAGACAGCAAAATGAGAGTGCACAGCCTGTGCTTACTAGAGCTCATTTTCACCTTGGGATCAAAGTGACAATGTATCATATTCGTACAATGCGGGTCATACCTTTGTTTCTTATGTGTTAAACAGTTAGAGGCATTGTGCAAACATAGTGCATTGTACATGCGTTAGGACTTTTCCTATTGAAATACATGGAAAACACAGAGTGCACCATTTCTCTTTTAGACAGCAAAATGAGAGTGCACAGCCTGTGCTTACTAGAGCTCATTTTCACCTTGGGATCAAAGTGACAATGTATCATATTCGTACAATGCGGGTCATACCTTTGTTTTTTATGTGTTAAACAGTTAGAGGCATTGTGCAAACATAGTGCATTGTACATGCGTTAGGACTTTTCCTATTGAAATACATGGAAAACACAGAGTGCACCATTTCTCTTTTAGACAGCAAAATGAGAGTGCACAGCCTGTGCTTACTAGAGCTCATTTTCACCTTGGGATCAAAGTGACAATGTATCATATTCGTACAATGCGGGTCATACCTTTGTTTCTTATGTGTTAAACAGTTAGAGGCATTGTGCAAACATAGTGCATTGTACTATGCGTTAGGACTTTTCCTATTGAAATACATGGAAAACACAGAGTGTACCATTTCTCTTTTAGACAGCAAAATGAGAGTGCACAGCCTGTGCTTACTAGAGCTCATTTTCACCTTGGGATCAAAGTGACAATGTATCATATTCGTACAATGCGGGTCATACCTTTGTTTCTTATGTGTTAAACAGTTAGAGGCATTGTGCAAACATAGTGCATTGTACATGCGTTAGGACTTTTCCTATTGAAATACATGAAAAACACAGAGTGTACCATTTCTCTTTTAGACAGCAAAATGAGAGTGCACAGCCTGTGCTTACTAGAGCTCATTTTCACCTTGGGATCAAAGTGACAATGTATCATATCCGTACAATGCGGGTCATACCTTTGTTTCTTTTGTGTTAAACATAGAGGCATTGTGCAAACATAGTGCATTGTACATGCGTTAGGACTTTTCCTATTGAAATACATGGAAAACACAGAGTGCACCATTTCTCTTTTAGACAGCAAAATGAGAGTGCACAGCCTGTGCTTACTAGAGCTCATTTTCACCTTGGGATCAAAGTGACAATGTATCATATTCGTACAATGCGGGTCATACCTTTGTTTCTTATGTGTTAAACAGTTAGAGGCATTGTGCAAACGTAGTGCATTGTACATGCGTTAGGACTTTTCCTATTGAAATACATGGAAAACACAGAGTGCACCATTTCTCTTTTAGACAGCAAAATGAGAGTGCACAGCCTGTGCTTACTAGAGCTCATTTTCACCTTGGGATCAAAAGTGACAATGTATCATATTCGTACAATGCGGGTCATACCTTTGTTTCTTATGTGTTAAACAGTTAGAGGCATTGTGCAAACATAGTGCATTGTACATGCGTTAGGACTTTTCCTATTGAAATACATGGAAAACACAAAGTATACCATTTCTCTTTTAGACAGCAAAATGAGAGTGCACAGCCTGTGCTTACTAGAGCTCATTTTCACCTTGGGATCAAAGTGACAATGTATCATATTCAGAACAATGCGGGTCATACCTTTGTTTCTTACGTATTAAACAGTAAGTGGCATTGTGCAAACATAGTGCATTGTACATGCGTTTAGACTTTTCCTATTGAAATACACGGAAAACACAGAGTGCACCATTTCTCTTTTAGACAGCAAAATGAGAGTGCAAAGCCTGTGCTTACTAGAGCTCATTTTCACTTTGAGATCAAATTGACAATGTATCACATTCAGTACAATGCGGGTCATACCTTAGTTTCTTATGTGTTAAACAGTTTGAAGCATTGTGCAAACATAGTGCATTGTACATGCTTTTAGGACTTTTCCTATTGAAATACATGGAAAACAGAGAGTGTACCATTTCTCTTTTAGACAGCAAAATGAGAGTGCACAGACTTTGCTTACTAGAACTCATTTTCACTTTGGGATCAAAATGACAATGTATCACATTCGTACAAAGCGGGTCATACCTTTTGTTTCTTATATGTTAAAAAGTTAGAGGCATTGTGCAAACATAGAGCATTGTACATGCGTTAGGACTTTTCCTATTGAAATACATGGAAAACACAGAATGTACCATTTCTCTTTTAGACAGCAAAATGAGAGTCCACAGCCTGTGCTTACTAGATTTTCATTTTCACCTTGGGATCAAAGTGACAATGTATCACATTCGTACAATGCGGGTCACACCTCATTTTCTTATGTGTTAAAACAGTTAAAGGCATTGTGCAAACATAGTGCATTGTAC
>JAJIBD010029203.1:0-41870 GCA_021461705.1 Cryptotis parvus
AGTGACCAATGTATCATATTATTACAATGCGGGTCATACCTTTTTTTCTTATGTGTTAAACAGTTAGAGGCATTTTGCAAACATAGTGCATTGTACTTGCGTTAGGACTTTTCCTATTGAAATACATGGAAACACACAGAGTGCACCATTTCTCTTTTAGACAGCAAAATGAGAGTGCACAGCCTGTGCATACTAGAGCTCATTTTCACCTTGGGATCAAAGTGACAATGTATCATATTCGTACAATGCGGGTCACACCTTTTTTTCTTATGTTGTTAAACAGTTAGAGGCATTGTGCAAACATAGTGCATTGTACTTGCGTTAGGACTTTTCCTATTGAAATACATGGAAAACACAGAGTGCACCATTTCTCTTTTAGACAGCAAAATGAGAGTGCACAGCCTGTGCTTACTAGAGCTCATTTTCACCTTGGGATCAAAGTGACAATGTATCCTATTCGTACAATGCGGGTCACACCTTTGTTTCTTATGTGTTAAACAGTTAGAGGCATTTTGCAAACATAGTGCATTGTACTTGCGTTAGGACTTTTCCTATTGAAATACATGGAAAACACAGAGTGCACCATTTCTCTTTTAGACAGCAAAATGAGAGTGCACAGCCTGTGCTTACTAGAGCTCATTTTCACCTTGGGATCAAAGTGACAATGTATCCTATTCGTACAATGCGGGTCATACCTTTGTTTCTTATGTGTTAAACAGTTAGAGGCATTTTGCAAACATAGTGCATTGTACTTGCGTTAGGACTTTTCCTATTGAAATACATGGAAAACACACAGTGCACCATTTCTCTTTTAGACAGCAAAATGAGAGTGCACAGCCTGTGCTTACTAGAGCTCATTTTCACCTTGGGATCAAAGTGACAATGTGTCCTATTCGTACAATGCGGGTCATACCTTTGTTTCTTATGTGTTAAACAGTTAGAGGCATTTTGCAAACATAGTGCATTGTACTTGCGTTAGGACTTTTCCTATTGAAATACATGGAAAACACACAGTGCACCATTTCTCTTTTAGACAGCAAAATGAGAGTGCACAGCCTGTGCTTACTAGAGCTCATTTTCACCTTGGGATCAAAGTGACAATGTATCCTATTCGTACAATGCGGGTCACACCTTTGTTTCTTATGTGTTAAACAGAGAGGCATTGTGCAAACATAGTGCATTGTACTTGCGTTAGGACTTTTCCTATTGAAATACATGGAAAACACAGAGTGCACCATTTCTCTTTTAGACAGCAAAATGAGAGTGCACAGCCTGTGCTTACTAGAGCTCATTTTCACCTTAGGATCAAAGTGACAATGTGTCCTATTCGTACAATGCGGGTCATACCTTTGTTTCTTATGTGTTAAACAGTTAGAGGCATTTTGCAAACATAGTGCATTGTACTTTGCGTTAGGACTTTTCCTATTGAAATACATGGAAAACACAGAGTGCACCATTTCTCTTTTAGACAGCAAAATGAGAGTGCACAGCCTGTGCTTACTAGAGCTCATTTTCACCTTGGGATCAAAGTGACAATGTATCCTATTCGTACAATGCGGGTCATACCTTTGTTTCTTATGTGTTAAACAGTTAGAGGCATTTTGCAAACATAGTGCATTGTACTTGCGTTAGGACTTTTCCTATTGAAATACATGGGAAAACACAGAGTGCACCATTTCTCTTTTAGACAGCAAAATGAGAGTGCACAGCCTGTGCTTACTAGAGCTCATTTTCACCTTGGGATCAAAGTGACAATGTATCCTATTCGTACAATGCGGGTCACACCTTTGTTTCTTATGTGTTAAACAGTTAGAGGCATTTTGCAAACATAGTGCATTGTACTTGCGTTAGGACTTTTCCTATTGAAATACATGGAAAACACAGAGTGCACCATTTCTCTTTTAGACAGCAAAATGAGAGTGCACAGCCTGTGCTTACTAGAGCTCATTTTCACCTTGGGATCAAAGTGACAATGTATCCTATTCGTACAATGCGGGTCATACCTTTGTTTCTTATGTGTTAAACAGTTAGAGGCATTTTGCAAACATAGTGCATTGTACTTGCGTTAGGACTTTTCCTATTGAAATACATGGAAAACACAGAGTGCACCATTTCTCTTTTAGACAGCAAAATGAGAGTGCACAGCCTGTGCTTACTAGAGCTCATTTTCACCTTGGGATCAAAGTGACAATGTATCCTATTCGTACAATGCGGGTCATACCTTTGTTTCTTATGTGTTAAACAGTTAGAGGCATTTTGCAAACATAGTGCATTGTACTTGCGTTAGGACTTTTCCTATTGAAATACATGGAAAACACAGAGTGCACCATTTCTCTTTTAGACAGCAAAATGAGGAGTGCACAGCCTGTGCTTACTAGAGCTCATTTTCACCTTGGGATCAAAGTGACAATGTATCCTATTCGTACAATGCGGGTCATACCTTTGTTTCTTATGTGTTAAACAGTAGAGGCATTGTGCAAACATAGTGCATTGTACTTGCGTTAGGACTTTTCCTATTGAAATACATGGAAAACACAGAGTGCACCATTTCTCTTTTAGACAGCAAAATGAGAGTGCACAGCCTGTGCTTACTAGAGCTCATTTTCACCTTGGGATCAAAGTGACAATGTGTCCTATTCGTACAATGCGGGTCATACCTTTGTTTCTTATGTGTTAAACAGTTAGAGGCATTTTGCAAACATAGTGCATTGTACTTGCGTTAGGACTTTTCCTATTGAAATACATGGAAAACACAGAGTGCACCATTTCTCTTTTTAGACAGCAAAATGAGAGTGCACAGCCTGTGCTTACTAGAGCTCATTTTCACCTTGGGATCAAAGTGACAATGTATCCTATTCGTACAATGCGGGTCACACCTTTGTTTCTTATGTGTTAAACGTAGAGGCATTGTGCAAACATAGTGCATTGTACTTGCGTTTGGACTTTTCCTATTGAAATACATGGAAAACACAGAGTGCACCATTTCTCTTTTAGACAGCAAAATGAGAGTGCACAGCCTGTGCTTACTAGAGCTCATTTTCACCTTAGGATCAAAGTGACAATGTGTCATATTCGTACAATGCGGGTCATACCTTTGTTTCTTATGTGTTAAACAGTTAGAGGCATTTTGCAAACATAGTGCATTGTACTTGCGTTAGGACTTTTCCTATTGAAATACATGGAAAACACACAGTGCACCATTTCTCTTTTAGACAGCAAAATGAGAGTGCACAGCCTGTGCTTACTAGAGCTCATTTTCACCTTGGGATCAAAGTGACAATGTATCCTATTCGTACAATGCGGGTCATACCTTTGTTTCTTATGTGTTAAACAGTTAGGCATTTTGCAAACATAGTGCATTGTACTTGCGTTAGGACTTTTCCTATTGAAATACATGGAAAACACAGAGTGCACCATTTCTCTTTTAGACAGCAAAATGAGAGTGCACAGCCTGTGCTTACTAGAGCTCATTTTCACCTTGGGATCAAAGTGACAATGTGTCCTATTCGTACAATGCGGGTCATACCTTTGTTTCTTATGTGTTAAACAGTTAGAGGCATTTTGCAAACATAGTGCATTGTACTTGCGTTAGGACTTTTCCTATTGAAATACATGGAAAACACAGAGTGCACCATTTCTCTTTTAGACAGCAAAATGAGAGTGCACAGCCTGTGCTTACTAGAGCTCATTTTCACCTTGGGATCAAAGTGACAATGTATCCTATTCGTACAATGCGGGTCATACCTTTGTTTCTTATGTGTTAAACATTAGAGGCATTGTGCAAACATAGTGCATTGTACTTGCGTTAGGACTTTTCCTATTGAAATACATGGAAAACACAGAGTGCACCATTTCTCTTTTAGACAGCAAAATGAGAGTGCACAGCCTGTGCTTACTAGAGCTCATTTTCACCTTGGGATCAAAGTGACAATGTATCCTATTCGTACAATCGCGGGTCATACCTTTTTTTCTTATGTGTTAAACAGTTAGAGGCATTGTGCAAACATAGTGCATTGTACTTGCGTTAGGACTTTTCCTATTGAAATACATGGAAAACACAGAGTGCACCATTTCTCTTTTAGACAGCAAAATGAGAGTGCACAGCCTGTGCTTACTAGAGCTCATTTTCACCTTGGGATCAAAGTGACAATGTATCCTATTCGTACAATGCGGGTCATACCTTTGTTTCTTATGTGTTAAACAGAGGCATTTTGCAAACATAGTGCATTGTACTTGCGTTAGGACTTTTCCTATTGAAATACATGGAAAACACACATTGCACCATTTCTCTTTTAGACAGCAAAATGAGAGTGCACAGCCTGTGCTTACTAGAGCTCATTTTCCTTTGGATCAAGTGCATGTTTTTTTTCCCCCTTTTTTTTTAAGTATTTTATTATACCACCGTGAGATATACAAATAAAAAGATATACAATTAAAAAGTTCATGTTTGGGTTTTGGTCATACAGTGTTTCAGCACCCGTCCCTCCACCAGTGCCCATCTCCCACCACCAACATCCCGGTTTCCCTCCCCCTTCCCCAGCCCTGCTCCATGGCAGGTTCTTTATTTCTTTCCCTTTCTCTCTCTTTCTCTTTTCCTTCCCTTCCAGACTATGGATTACAGAACATACATTAAAAGGTTGTCATTTGTATCCTTTTTCCTCTATTTAATGCTCAGTTCTAGGTTGGCATTAGTACCCCTCGACTATTGTTAGCCCCCTGTTCCATTTTCTGTCTTACCTAAACTCTGACTCCCCCCACGTTTGTGATAATCTCCACCTTTGACAAGACCTCCTGATATATGTTTCACTTGACCTTGGATATTGGTATCATAATATGTACATATATATTTATGCCATGCAAATAAATGCAGTCATTCTGTATCTGTCTCTCTCCTTCTGGCTAATTTCACTCAACATAATCTTCTCCATGTCCATCCATTTATAGGCAAATTTTATAACTTCATTTTTCCTAACAGCTGCATAGTATTCCATTGTGTAGATGTACCAAAGCTTCTTTATCCAGTCATCGATTTTCGGGCACTCTGGTTGCTTCCAGATTCTGGCTATTGTGAATAATGCTGCTATGAACATAAAAGTAGGGATGGTGTTTCCCGCTGCGTATTTTTGGTTTCCCAGAGTAGATTCCCAGGAGTGGTATGGCTGGGTCAAATGGGAGTTCAATTTCTAGTCTTTGGAGGAAAGTCCATATTGTTTTCCAGAAAGGCTGTACCAGCCGGCATTCCCACCAACAATGGATGAGTGTCCCCTTTTCCCCACATCCACGCCAGCACTTGTTTTTTTTTCTCTTTTGAATATGTGCCAGTCTCTGTGGTGTAAAGTGGTATCTCATTGTTGTTTTGATTTGCATCTCTCTGATGATTAGTGATGATGAGCATTTTTTCATATGTTTTTTGGCCATTCGAATTTCTTCCTTGCTGAAGTTTCTGTTCATTTCTTGTCCCCATTTTTTGATGGGGTTGTTTGTTTTCTTCTTGTAAAGTTCTACCAGTGCCTGATATATCCTGGATATTAACCCCTTATCAGATGGGTATTGGGTGAATATTCTTTCCCATTCTGTGGACTGCTTTTGTATCTTAGTCACTGTTTCTTTTGAGGTGCAGAAGCTTTTCAGTTTCATGTAGTCCCATATGTTTATCTTTTCTTCTAGTTGCTTTGTTAGTGATGTTTCACCTTTGAAGATGCCTTTAGCTTCAATGTCGTGGAGGGTTTTTCCTATATTTTCTTCAATGTACTTTATGGATTCAAGTCTGATATTGAGATCTTTAGTCCATTTTGATCTGATTTTTTGTGCATGGTGTTAGACACAGGTCCAAATTCATTTTTTTACACGTTGCTGCCCAGTTTTCCCAACACCACTTGTTGAAGAGGCTTTCCCTTACTCCATTTTAGACTCATTGCACCTTTATCAAAGATTAAATGATCATGTGTTTGAGGTTGGGTGTCAGGATACTCTATTCTATTCCATAGGTCCACAGGTCTGTTTTTATTCCAATACCATGCTGTTTTAATTACTACTGCCTTGTAGTACAGTTTGAAGTTGGGAAAGGTGATGCCTCCCATCTTCTTTTTCCCGAGGATTGCTTTAGCTATCCTTGG
The DNA here is from genome assembly GCA_021461705.1 of Cryptotis parvus. Classification (NCBI taxonomy): domain Eukaryota; kingdom Metazoa; phylum Chordata; class Mammalia; order Eulipotyphla; family Soricidae; genus Cryptotis; species Cryptotis parvus. The sequence continues at coordinate 6,117 of JAJIBD010029203.1, forward strand.
GGGTTTATTGTTCCATACAAATTTCAGGAGGCGTTTGGTCAATTTCTTTGAAGAATGTCATCGGTATCCTTATAGGGACTGCATTGAATCTGTACAGAGCTCTAGGGAGTATTACCATTTTGACAATGTTGATTCTCCCCATCCATGAACAGGGAATGTGTTTCCATTTCCTTGTGTCCTCTTTTATCTCTTGGAGCAGTGTCTTGTAGTTTTTCTTTGTACAGGTCCTTTACATACTTGGGTAAGTTGATTCCTAGGTATTTGATTTTCTGTGGCACAATTGTGAATGGAATTGTTTCCTTAATATCCCTTTCTTCTGTTTCGCTATTTGTATATAGGAAAGCCACTGACTTTTGGGTGTTGATTTTGTATCCTGCCACTCTACTATATGCGTCTATTGTTTCTAGGAGTTTTTTGGTAGAGAGTTTAGGGTTCTCTAGGTATAATATCATGTCATCTGCAAATAATGATAGCTTGACTTCTTCCTTGCCTATCTGGATGCCCTTGATGTCCTTTTCTTCTCTGATTGCTATGGCAAGTACTTCCAGTACTATATTGAATAAAAGAGGTGAGAGGGGGCAACCTTGTCTTGTCCCTGATCTCAGGGGGGAAGGCTTTCAACTTTTCCCCATTTAGAATGATGCTTGCTGTGGGCTTTTGGTAGATGGCTGTAACTATCTTGAGGAAAGTCCCTTCAATTCCCATTTTCTGGAGCGTTTTAATCATGAGCGGGTGCTGGATCTTGTCAAATGCTTTTTCTGCGTCTATTGAAAGGATCATATGGTTTTTATTTTTTCTTTTATTGATATGATGTATTATGTTGATTGACTTGCGAATGTTGAACCATCCTTGCATTCCCGGGATGAATCCAACTTGGTCATGATGTATAATCTTCTTGATGAGTCTTTGGATTCTGTTTGCTAGTATTTTTGTTGAAGATCTTAGCATCCGTGTTCATCAGGGATATTGGTCTGTAGTTTTCTTTCTTTGTGTTGTCTCTCCCTGCTTTGGGTATCAGGGTGATATGTGCCTCGTAGAAGCTGTTTGGGAGTGTTTCTGTTTCTTCTATTTCCTGGAAGAGCTTGAAAAGGACTGGCAGTAGGTCCTCCTTAAAGGTTTGGTAGAGTTCACTAGGGAATCCGTCTGGACCTGGGCTTTTGTGTTTGGGAAGTCTTTTAATTACTGTTTCTATTTCCTCAATGGTGATAGGCTTATTCAGGTATTGGAGGTCTTCTTGTTTCAGCCGTGGGAGGTTATAGGACTTCAGGAATTGATCCATTTCTTCTAGATTCTCATGTTTCCACGGCATACAGGCTCTCAAAGTAATCTCTGATGATCTTTTGGATTTCTGTGGTTTCTGTTGTGATGTCACCCTTTTTATTTCTGATTCTGTTTATTTGGGTTCTCTCTTTCCCTGTCCTTACAAGTCTTGCCAATGGTTTGTCAATCTTGTTTATTTTTTCAAAAAACCAGCTCTTGGTTTCATTAATCTTTTGGATTGTTTTTTTTGGTTTCCAACTCATTGATTTCCTCTCTAAGTTTTATTATTTCCTTTTTTTTCTGCCTGGGTTGGGCTCCTTTTTGTTGGTCTTTTTCTAATGTCTTCAGCTGTGTAGTCAGGTTATTTATGTGGGCCCTTTCTTGTTTCCTGATGAATGCTTGCAGGGCTATAAACTTCCCTCTTAACACGGCTTTTGCCGTGTCCCACAAGTTCTTATAATTGGTATCTTCATTTTCATTTATTTCCAGAAATCTTTGGATTTCCTGTTTGATTTCTTCTATGACCCATTTGTTGTTCAGCAGTGAGCTGTTCAGTTTCCAGGTGTTTGGTTTGACTCCCTGTTTTTTGCGTGCGGTTAACTTCCATTTTCAGTGCATCATGGTCTGAAAAGATAGTTGACACAATTTCTATCTTTTTTAATTTTATTGAGGTATGCTTTGTGGCTCAGCATGTGGTCTATCTTGGAGAATGTTCCATGTGCACTAGAGAAAAATGTGTATTCAGCTTTTTTGGCATGAAAAGCCCTGTATATATCTACTAGCTCTCTTTCTTCCATTTCTTCCTTCAGGTCCAATATTTCCTTGGTGAGTTTCAGTCTTGTTGATCTGTCCATCGTTGATAGAGCAGTGTTGAAGTCTCCAACTATTATTGTGCTACTGTCAATGTCTTCTTTGAGGTCTCTTAGCAGTTGTTTTATGTATTTTGCTGACCCCTCATTGGGTGCATATATGTTTAGTAGTGTAATTTCTTCCTGGTGTACATACCCCTTAATTAATAAGAAGTGGCCTTCGTTGTCCCTTCTAACCTTTTTTAAGCCTGAAGTCTATATTATCTGATACTAATATGGCCACACCAGCCTTTTTTGGAGGAGTTGTTTGCATGGAGAATGGTCTTCCAACCTTTGACTCTGAGTCTGTGTTTGTTCTGCTTATTCAGATGCGTTTCTTGTAGACAGCAGAATGTTGGGTTCAATTTTTTTAATCCATTTTGTCACTCTGTGTCTCTTAATTGGTGCATTTAGACCATTGACATTGAGAGAGATTATTGTCATCGGATTTTTGTGCCATCTTTCTTTTTTGTGTTTGTTGTGCTTATGGGTTTGGTCGCATTAGAGTAGACCCTTCAGTCCTTCTTTTAAAGTTGGTTTTGAGTCCATGAAGTTCCTGAGTTGTTGCTTATCCATGAAGTTGTGTATCTTTCCTTCATATCTGAATGTGAGCCTGGCCGGGTAAAGAATTCTCGGTGAAGCCTGCAGTTCATTGAGCCTTTTCGCAATATCCCACCATTGTTTTCGGGCTCGGAGTGTTTCATCAGAGAAGTCTGCTGTAAATCTTAGAGATGTTCCTTTGTATGTGATTTCCTTCTTTGATCTTGCTGCTTTCAGTATTCTATCCCTATCTATAGTTTTTGTCATTTTTATTAAGATGTGTCTTGGAGTATTCTTGTTGGGGTTTCTTTTAGCTGGTATTCTACGGGCCTCTTGGATCTTGAGGCAAGCATTCTTTAGTTCGGGAACTTTTCAGCAATGATGGCTTTGACAGTTTCTTCTTCATCAGGGTTTTCTTCTTGCCCTTCTGGGACCCCAATGATCCGTATGTTGTTTCTTCTGGCTTCATCCCGATTATCTCTTGTTGTCTGTTCGGTAATTGTGAGCCTTTTTTTCTATCTTCTGGTGTTGTGTACAGAATCTTTGGAACTTCGTCTTCGAGATCACTAATTCTTTCTTCAGTAGCTATTATTCTGCTATGATGGCCTTCCACTGTGTTTTTTATTTCATTTACCTCATTTTTAATACCTGTCATTTCCCTTTGCATTTTCCTCACTTCTGCTATCATGTCCTCTTGTATTTTATTGATTTTGCATTCCATTGCTTCTTTGAATTCCTTTTGAATCCTTAACAGTTCTTTCCGAAATTCTTTTTCAGATAGGTTATGCAACTCATTGGTATTGCTTGACTCATCTGGACCAGTGACTTCACTCACAGAGCTTGATGGAATTTTGCGTTGCTTTACCATTATGACTATTGTAGGTTGCAACTGTGAGTTCTTGGGTGACTAGATAGTACAGTTAGTAGGGGTCTGGTCTGTTTGAAGAGTTTGGGTGGGTAGCAAGGATGCTAGGAACCAAGGTTCACTGGTACTTCATGCAAGGTAGGTAGTGAGAGAGCGGGGCGATAGCGTCAAGCGGTTTTTGGGATGTTCCCAGAAGCTCAGGCGCCGCAGGTCGGTCGGGCTGGAACCAAGGCACTTTGCCTTGGTTCCCGTTGATGGAGTTTCCGCTCTTCCCTGGGGCAGCTTGGGGTCAGCGGAGGCGCAAGAATTACTCACACACCTGTGGGAGTCGAGGCGTTTCCGGGAACTCAGGGCGCCGAGGTCGGGGTCAGTCGGGCTGGAACCAAGGCACTTTGCCTTGGTTCCCGTTGATGGAGTTTCCGCTCTTCCCTGGGGCAGCTTGGGGTCAGCGGAGGCGCAAGAATTACTCACACACCTGTGGGAAGTCGAGGCGTTTCCGGGAACTCAGGGCGCGCGGGTCGGGTCAGTCGGGCTGGAACCAAGGCACTTTGCCTTGGTTCCCGTTGATGGAGTTTCCGCTCTTCCCTGGGGCAGCTTGGGGTCGCGGAGGCGCAAGAATTACTCACACACCTGTGGGAAGTCGGGCGTTTCCGGGAACTCAGGCGCCGCGGGTCGGGTCAGTCGGGCTGGAACCAAGGCACTTTGCCTTGGTTCCCGTTGATGGAGTTTCCGCTCTTCCCTGGGGCAGCTTGGGGTCGCGGAGGCGCAAGAATTACTCACACACCTGTGGGAAGTCGGGCGTTTCCGGGAACTCAGGGCGCCGGTCGGGGTCAGTCGGGCTGGAACCAAGGCACTTTGCCTTGGTTCCCGTTGATGGAGTTTCCGCTCTTCCCTGGGGCAGCTTGGGGTCAGCGGAGGCGCAAGAATTACTCACACACCTGTGGGAAGTCGGGCGTTTCCGGGAACTCAGGGCGCGCGGGTCGAGGTCAGTCGGGCTGGAACCAAGGCACTTTGCCTTGGTTCCCGTTGATGGAGTTTCCGCTCTTCCCTGGGGCAGCTTGGGGTCAGCGGAGGCGCAAGAATTACTCACACACCTGTGGGGAGTCGGGCGTTTCCGGGAACTCAGGGCGCGCGGGTCGGGGTCAGTCGGGCTGGAACCAAGGCACTTTGCCTTGGTTCCCGTTGATGGAGTTTCCGCTCTTCCCTGGGGCAGCTTGGGGTCAGCGGAGGCGCAAGAATTACTCACACACCTGTGGGGGAGTCGGGCGTTTCCGGGAACTCAGGCGCGCGGGTCGGAGTCAGTCGGGCTGGAACCAAGGCACTTTGCCTTGGTTCCCGTTGATGGAGTTTCCGCTCTTCCCTGGGGCAGCTTGGGGTCAGCGGAGGCGCAAGAATTACTCACACACCTGTGGGAAGTCGGGCGTTTCCGGGAACTCAGGGCGCGCGGGTCGGGGGTCAGTCGGGCTGGAACCAAGGCACTTTGCCTTGGTTCCCGTTGATGGAGTTTCCGCTCTTCCCTGGGGCAGCTTGGGGTCGCGGAGGCGCAAGAATTACTCACACACCTGTGGGAAGTCGAGGCGTTTCCGGGAACTCAGGCGCGCGGGTCGGGTCAGTCGGGCTGGAACCAAGGCACTTTGCCTTGGTTCCCGTTGATGGAGTTTCCGCTCTTCCCTGGGGCAGCTTGGGGTCGCGGAGGCGCAAGAATTACTCACACACCTGTGGGAGTCGGGCGTTTCCGGGAACTCAGGGCGCCGCGGGTCGGGGTCAGTCGGGCTGGAACCAAGGCACTTTGCCTTGGTTCCCGTTGATGGAGTTTCCGCTCTTCCCTGGGGCAGCTTGGGGTCGCGGAGGCGCAAGAATTACTCACACACCTGTGGGAAGTCGAGGCGTTTCCGGGAACTCAGGGCGCCGCGGGTCGGGTCAGTCGGGCTGGAACCAAGGCACTTTGCCTTGGTTCCCGTTGATGGAGTTTCCGCTCTTCCCTGGGGCAGCTTGGGGTCGCGGAGGCGCAAGAATTACTCACACACCTGTGGGGAGTCGGGCGTTTCCGGGAACTCAGGGCGCGCGGGTCGGGTCAGTCGGGCTGGAACCAAGGCACTTTGCCTTGGTTCCCGTTGATGGAGTTTCCGCTCTTCCCTGGGGCAGCTTGGGGTCAGCGGAGGCGCAAGAATTACACACACACCTGTGGGGAGTCGGGCGTTTCCGGGAACTCAGGGCGCCGCGGGTCGGGTCAGTCGGGCTGGAACCAAGGCACTTTGCCTTGGTTCCCGTTGATGGAGTTTCCGCTCTTCCCTGGGGCAGCTTGGGGTCGCGGAGGCGCAAGAATTACTCACACACCTGTGGGAAGTCGGGCGTTTCCGGGAACTCAGGGCGCCGCGGTCGGAGTCAGTCGGGCTGGAACCAAGGCACTTTGCCTTGGTTCCCGTTGATGGAGTTTCCGCTCTTCCCTGGGGCAGCTTGGGGTCGCGGAGGCGCAAGAATTACTCACACACCTGTGGGAGTCGGGCGTTTCCGGGAACTCAGGGCGCGGGTCGGGGTCAGTCGGGCTGGAACCAAGGCACTTTGCCTTGGTTCCCGTTGATGGAGTTTCCGCTCTTCCCTGGGGCAGCTTGGGGTCAGCGGAGGCGCAAGAATTACTCACACACCTGTGGGAAGTCGGGCGTTTCCGGGAACTCAGGGCGCCGCGGGTCGGGGTCAGTCGGGCTGGAACCAAGGCACTTTGCCTTGGTTCCCGTTGATGGAGTTTCCGCTCTTCCCTGGGGCAGCTTGGGGTCGCGGAGGCGCAAGAATTACTCACACACCTGTGGGAAGTCGGGCGTTTCCGGGAACTCAGGCGCGCGGGTCGAGGTCAGTCGGGCTGGAACCAAGGCACTTTGCCTTGGTTCCCGTTGATGGAGTTTCCGCTCTTCCCTGGGGCAGCTTGGGGTCGCGGAGGCGCAAGAATTACTCACACACCTGTGGGGGAGTCGGGCGTTTCCGGGAACTCAGGCGCCGCGGGTCGAGTCAGTCGGGCTGGAACCAAGGCACTTTGCCTTGGTTCCCGTTGATGGAGTTTCCGCTCTTCCCTGGGGCAGCTTGGGGTCGCGGAGGCGCAAGAATTACTCACACACCTGTGGGGAAGTCGGGCGTTTCCGGGAACTCAGGCGCGCGGGTCGGGGTCAGTCGGGCTGGAACCAAGGCACTTTGCCTTGGTTCCCGTTGATGGAGTTTCCGCTCTTCCCTGGGGCAGCTTGGGGTCAGCGGAGGCGCAAGAATTACTCACACACCTGTGGGAAGTCGGGCGTTTCCGGGAACTCAGGGCGCGCGGGTCGGGGTCAGTCGGGCTGGAACCAAGGCACTTTGCCTTGGTTCCCGTTGATGGAGTTTCCGCTCTTCCCTGGGGCAGCTTGGGGTCGCGGAGGCGCAAGAATTACTCACACACCTGTGGGGGAGTCGAGGCGTTTCCGGGAACTCAGGGCGCGCGGGTCGGGGTCAGTCGGGCTGGAACCAAGGCACTTTGCCTTGGTTCCCGTTGATGGAGTTTCCGCTCTTCCCTGGGGCAGCTTGGGGTCAGCGGAGCGCAAGAATTACTCACACACCTGTGGGAGTCGAGGCGTTTCCGGGAACTCAGGGCGCCGGGTCGGGTCAGTCGGGCTGGAACCAAGGCACTTTGCCTTGGTTCCCGTTGATGGAGTTTCCGCTCTTCCCTGGGGCAGCTTGGGGTCAGCGGAGGCGCAAGAATTACTCACACACCTGTGGGGAAGTCGGGCGTTTCCGGGAACTCAGGGCGCGGGTCGGGGTCAGTCGGGCTGGAACCAAGGCACTTTGCCTTGGTTCCCGTTGATGGAGTTTCCGCTCTTCCCTGGGGCAGCTTGGGGTCGCGGAGGCGCAAGAATTACTCACACACCTGTGGGAAGTCGGGCGTTTCCGGGAACTCAGGGCGCGCGGGTCGGGGTCAGTCGGGCTGGAACCAAGGCACTTTGCCTTGGTTCCCGTTGATGGAGTTTCCGCTCTTCCCTGGGGCAGCTTGGGGTCAGCGGAGGCGCAAGAATTACTCACACACCTGTGGGAAGTCGGGCGTTTCCGGGAACTCAGGGCGCGCGGGTCGGGTCAGTCGGGCTGGAACCAAGGCACTTTGCCTTGGTTCCCGTTGATGGAGTTTCCGCTCTTCCCTGGGGCAGCTTGGGGTCAGCGGAGGCGCAAGAATTACTCACACACCTGTGGGGAGTCGGGCGTTTCCGGGAACTCAGGGCGCCGGGTCGGGTCAGTCGGGCTGGAACCAAGGCACTTTGCCTTGGTTCCCGTTGATGGAGTTTCCGCTCTTCCCTGGGGCAGCTTGGGGTCGCGGAGCGCAAGAATTACTCACACACCTGTGGGGAGTCGGGCGTTTCCGGGAACTCAGGGCGCCGGGTCGGGAGTCAGTCGGGCTGGAACCAAGGCACTTTGCCTTGGTTCCCGTTGATGGAGTTTCCGCTCTTCCCTGGGGCAGCTTGGGGTCGCGGAGCGCAAGAATTACTCACACACCTGTGGGAGTCGGGCGTTTCCGGGAACTCAGGCGCGCGGGTCGGGGTCAGTCGGGCTGGAACCAAGGCACTTTGCCTTGGTTCCCGTTGATGGAGTTTCCGCTCTTCCCTGGGGCAGCTTGGGGTCAGCGGAGGCGCAAGAATTACTCACACACCTGTGGGGAGTCGGGCGTTTCCGGGAACTCAGGGCGCCGGTCGGGGTCAGTCGGGCTGGAACCAAGGCACTTTGCCTTGGTTCCCGTTGATGGAGTTTCCGCTCTTCCCTGGGGCAGCTTGGGGTCAGCGGAGGCGCAAGAATTACTCACACACCTGTGGGGAAGTCGGGCGTTTCCGGGAACTCAGGCGCCGCGGGTCGAGGTCAGTCGGGCTGGAACCAAGGCACTTTGCCTTGGTTCCGTTGATGGAGTTTCCGCTCTTCCCTGGGGCAGCTTGGGGTCAGCGGAGGCGCAAGAATTACTCACACACCTGTGGGGAGTCGGGCGTTTCCGGGAACTCAGGGCGCCGGTCGGGGTCAGTCGGGCTGGAACCAAGGCACTTTGCCTTGGTTCCCGTTGATGGAGTTTCCGCTCTTCCCTGGGGCAGCTTGGGGTCGCGGAGGCGCAAGAATTACTCACACACCTGTGGGAAGTCGGGCGTTTCCGGGAACTCAGGCGCGCGGGTCGGGGTCAGTCGGGCTGGAACCAAGGCACTTTGCCTTGGTTCCCGTTGATGGAGTTTCCGCTCTTCCCTGGGGCAGCTTGGGGTCGCGGAGGCGCAAGAATTACTCACACACCTGTGGGAAGTCGGGCGTTTCCGGGAACTCAGGGCGCGCGGGTCGGGGTCAGTCGGGCTGGAACCAAGGCACTTTGCCTTGGTTCCCGTTGATGGAGTTTCCGCTCTTCCCTGGGGCAGCTTGGGGTCGCGGAGGCGCAAGAATTACTCACACACCTGTGGGGAGTCGGGCGTTTCCGGGAACTCAGGGCGCCGCGGGTCAGTCGGGCTGGAACCAAGGCACTTTGCCTTGGTTCCCGTTGATGGAGTTTCCGCTCTTCCCTGGGGCAGCTTGGGGTCAGCGGAGGCGCAAAGAATTACTCACACACCTGTGGGGAGTCGAGGCGTTTCCGGGAACTCAGGGCGCCGCGGGTCGGGGGTCAGTCGGGCTGGAACCAAGGCACTTTGCCTTGGTTCCCGTTGATGGAGTTTCCGCTCTTCCCTGGGGCAGCTTGGGGTCGCGGAGGCGCAAGAATTACTCACACACCTGTGGGAAGTCGGGCGTTTCCGGGAACTCAGGGCGCCGGGTCGGGGTCAGTCGGGCTGGAACCAAGGCACTTTGCCTTGGTTCCCGTTGATGGAGTTTCCGCTCTTCCCTGGGGCAGCTTGGGGTCGCGGAGGCGCAAGAATTACTCACACACCTGTGGGGAGTCGAGGCGTTTCCGGGAACTCAGGGCGCGCGGGTCGGGAGTCAGTCGGGCTGGAACCAAGGCACTTTGCCTTGGTTCCCGTTGATGGAGTTTCCGCTCTTCCCTGGGGCAGCTTGGGGTCGCGGAGGCGCAAGAATTACTCACACACCTGTGGGGAAGTCGAGGCGTTTCCGGGAACTCAGGGCGCGCGGGTCGGGGTCAGTCGGGCTGGAACCAAGGCACTTTGCCTTGGTTCCCGTTGATGGAGTTTCCGCTCTTCCCTGGGGCAGCTTGGGGTCAGCGGAGGCGCAAGAATTACTCACACACCTGTGGGAAGTCGGGCGTTTCCGGGAACTCAGGGCGCCGGGTCGGGGTCAGTCGGGCTGGAACCAAGGCACTTTGCCTTGGTTCCCGTTGATGGAGTTTCCGCTCTTCCCTGGGGCAGCTTGGGGTCGCGGAGGCGCAAGAATTACTCACACACCTGTGGGAAGTCGGGCGTTTCCGGGAACTCAGGGCGCCGCGGGTCGGGAGTCAGTCGGGCTGGAACCAAGGCACTTTGCCTTGGTTCCCGTTGATGGAGTTTCCGCTCTTCCCTGGGGCAGCTTGGGGTCGCGGAGGCGCAAGAATTACTCACACACCTGTGGGGGAAGTCGAGGCGTTTCCGGGAACTCAGGGCGCCGCGGTCGGGTCAGTCGGGCTGGAACCAAGGCACTTTGCCTTGGTTCCCGTTGATGGAGTTTCCGCTCTTCCCTGGGGCAGCTTGGGGTCGCGGAGGCGCAAGAATTACTCACACACCTGTGGGGGAGTCGAGGCGTTTCCGGGAACTCAGGGCGCCGCGGGTCGGGAGTCAGTCGGGCTGGAACCAAGGCACTTTGCCTTGGTTCCCGTTGATGGAGTTTCCGCTCTTCCCTGGGGCAGCTTGGGGTCGCGGAGGCGCAAGAATTACTCACACACCTGTGGGAGTCGGGCGTTTCCGGGAACTCAGGGCGCCGCGGGTCGGGGTCAGTCGGGCTGGAACCAAGGCACTTTGCCTTGGTTCCCGTTGATGGAGTTTCCGCTCTTCCCTGGGGCAGCTTGGGGTCAGCGGAGGCGCAAGAATTACTCACACACCTGTGGGGAGTCGGCGTTTCCGGGAACTCAGGGCGCGGGTCGGGAGTCAGTCGGGCTGGAACCAAGGCACTTTGCCTTGGTTCCCGTTGATGGAGTTTCCGCTCTTCCCTGGGGCAGCTTGGGGTCGCGGAGGCGCAAGAATTACTCACACACCTGTGGGGGAGTCGGGCGTTTCCGGGAACTCAGGGCGCGCGGGTCGGGGTCAGTCGGGCTGGAACCAAGGCACTTTGCCTTGGTTCCCGTTGATGGAGTTTCCGCTCTTCCCTGGGGCAGCTTGGGGTCGCGGAGGCGCAAGAATTACTCACACACCTGTGGGAAGTCGGGCGTTTCCGGGAACTCAGGCGCGCGGGTCGGGGTCAGTCGGGCTGGAACCAAGGCACTTTGCCTTGGTTCCCGTTGATGGAGTTTCCGCTCTTCCCTGGGGCAGCTTGGGGTCGCGGAGGCGCAAGAATTACTCACACACCTGTGGGAAGTCGGGCGTTTCCGGGAACTCAGGGCGCGCGGGTCGGGGTCAGTCGGGCTGGAACCAAGGCACTTTGCCTTGGTTCCCGTTGATGGAGTTTCCGCTCTTCCCTGGGGCAGCTTGGGGTCGCGGAGGCGCAAGAATTACTCACACACCTGTGGGAAGTCGGGCGTTTCCGGGAACTCAGGGCGCCGCGGGTCGGAGTCAGTCGGGCTGGAACCAAGGCACTTTGCCTTGGTTCCCGTTGATGGAGTTTCCGCTCTTCCCTGGGGCAGCTTGGGGTCGCGGAGGCGCAAGATTACTCACACACCTGTGGGGAGTCGGGCGTTTCCGGGAACTCAGGGCGCGCGGGTCGGGGTCAGTCGGGCTGGAACCAAGGCACTTTGCCTTGGTTCCCGTTGATGGAGTTTCCGCTCTTCCCTGGGGCAGCTTGGGGTCGCGGAGGCGCAAGAATTACTCACACACCTGTGGGAGTCGGGCGTTTCCGGGAACTCAGGGCGCGCGGGTCGGGGTCAGTCGGGCTGGAACCAAGGCACTTTGCCTTGGTTCCCGTTGATGGAGTTTCCGCTCTTCCCTGGGGCAGCTTGGGGTCGCGGAGGCGCAAGAATTACTCACACACCTGTGGGGAGTCGGGCGTTTCCGGGAACTCAGGGCGCCGGGTCGGGGTCAGTCGGGCTGGAACCAAGGCACTTTGCCTTGGTTCCCGTTGATGGAGTTTCCGCTCTTCCCTGGGGCAGCTTGGGGTCGCGGAGGCGCAAGAATTACTCACACACCTGTGGGGAGTCGGGCGTTTCCGGGAACTCAGGGCGCGCGGGTCGAGGTCAGTCGGGCTGGAACCAAGGCACTTTGCCTTGGTTCCCGTTGATGGAGTTTCCGCTCTTCCCTGGGGCAGCTTGGGGTCGCGGAGGCGCAAGAATTACTCACACACCTGTGGGAAGTCGGGCGTTTCCGGGAACTCAGGCGCGCGGGTCGGGGTCAGTCGGGCTGGAACCAAGGCACTTTGCCTTGGTTCCCGTTGATGGAGTTTCCGCTCTTCCCTGGGGCAGCTTGGGGTCGCGGAGCGCAAGAATTACTCACACACCTGTGGGGAGTCGGGCGTTTCCGGGAACTCAGGCGCGCGGGTCGGGGTCAGTCGGGCTGGAACCAAGGCACTTTGCCTTGGTTCCCGTTGATGGAGTTTCCGCTCTTCCCTGGGGCAGCTTGGGGTCGCGGAGCGCAAGAATTACTCACACACCTGTGGGGAAGTCGGGCGTTTCCGGGAACTCAGGGCGCGCGGGTCGGGGTCAGTCGGGCTGGAACCAAGGCACTTTGCCTTGGTTCCCGTTGATGGAGTTTCCGCTCTTCCCTGGGGCAGCTTGGGGTCGCGGAGGCGCAAGAATTACTCACACACCTGTGGGGAGTCGGGCGTTTCCGGGAACTCAGGGCGCCGGGTCGGGGTCAGTCGGGCTGGAACCAAGGCACTTTGCCTTGGTTCCCGTTGATGGAGTTTCCGCTCTTCCCTGGGGCAGCTTGGGGTCAGCGGAGGCGCAAGAATTACTCACACACCTGTGGGAAGTCGGGCGTTTCCGGGAACTCAGGGCGCGCGGGTCGGGGTCAGTCGGGCTGGAACCAAGGCACTTTGCCTTGGTTCCCGTTGATGGAGTTTCCGCTCTTCCCTGGGGCAGCTTGGGGTCGCGGAGGCGCAAGAATTACTCACACACCTGTGGGAAGTCGGGCGTTTCCGGGAACTCAGGGCGCCGGGTCGAGTCAGTCGGGCTGGAACCAAGGCACTTTGCCTTGGTTCCCGTTGATGGAGTTTCCGCTCTTCCCTGGGGCAGCTTGGGGTCGCGGAGGCGCAAGAATTACTCACACACCTGTGGGGAGTCGGGCGTTTCCGGGAACTCAGGGCGCGCGGGTCGGGTCAGTCGGGCTGGAACCAAGGCACTTTGCCTTGGTTCCCGTTGATGGAGTTTCCGCTCTTCCCTGGGGCAGCTTGGGGTCGCGGAGGCGCAAGAATTACACACACACCTGTGGGAAGTCGGGCGTTTCCGGGAACTCAGGGCGCGCGGGTCGGGGTCAGTCGGGCTGGAACCAAGGCACTTTGCCTTGGTTCCCGTTGATGGAGTTTCCGCTCTTCCCTGGGGCAGCTTGGGGTCAGCGGAGGCGCAAGAATTACTCACACACCTGTGGGGAAGTCGGGCGTTTCCGGGAACTCAGGGCGCGCGGGTCGGGTCAGTCGGGCTGGAACCAAGGCACTTTGCCTTGGTTCCCGTTGATGGAGTTTCCGCTCTTCCCTGGGGCAGCTTGGGGTCGCGGAGGCGCAAGAATTACTCACACACCTGTGGGGAGTCGGGCGTTTCCGGGAACTCAGGGCGCCGGGTCGGGGTCAGTCGGGCTGGAACCAAGGCACTTTGCCTTGGTTCCCGTTGATGGAGTTTCCGCTCTTCCCTGGGGCAGCTTGGGGTCGCGGAGGCGCAAGAATTACTCACACACCTGTGGGAAGTCGGGCGTTTCCGGGAACTCAGGGCGCGCGGGTCGGGGTCAGTCGGGCTGGAACCAAGGCACTTTGCCTTGGTTCCCGTTGATGGAGTTTCCGCTCTTCCCTGGGGCAGCTTGGGGTCGCGGAGGCGCAAGAATTACTCACACACCTGTGGGGAGTCGGGCGTTTCCGGGAACTCAGGGCGCCGGGTCGGGGTCAGTCGGGCTGGAACCAAGGCACTTTGCCTTGGTTCCCGTTGATGGAGTTTCCGCTCTTCCCTGGGGCAGCTTGGGGTCGCGGAGGCGCAAGAATTACACACACACCTGTGGGGAGTCGGGCGTTTCCGGGAACTCAGGGCGCCGCGGGTCGGGGTCAGTCGGGCTGGAACCAAGGCACTTTGCCTTGGTTCCCGTTGATGGAGTTTCCGCTCTTCCCTGGGGCAGCTTGGGGTCGCGGAGGCGCAAGAATTACTCACACACCTGTGGGGAAGTCGGGCGTTTCCGGGAACTCAGGGCGCGCGGGTCGGGTCAGTCGGGCTGGAACCAAGGCACTTTGCCTTGGTTCCCGTTGATGGAGTTTCCGCTCTTCCCTGGGGCAGCTTGGGGTCAGCGGAGGCGCAAGAATTACTCACACACCTGTGGGAAGTCGGGCGTTTCCGGGAACTCAGGCGCCGCGGGTCGGGGTCAGTCGGGCTGGAACCAAGGCACTTTGCCTTGGTTCCCGTTGATGGAGTTTCCGCTCTTCCCTGGGGCAGCTTGGGGTCGCGGAGGCGCAAGAATTACTCACACACCTGTGGGAAGTCGGGCGTTTCCGGGAACTCAGGGCGCGCGGGTCGGGGTCAGTCGGGCTGGAACCAAGGCACTTTGCCTTGGTTCCCGTTGATGGAGTTTCCGCTCTTCCCTGGGGCAGCTTGGGGTCAGCGGAGGCGCAAGAATTACTCACACACCTGTGGGAAGTCGGGCGTTTCCGGGAACTCAGGCGCGCGGGTCGGGGTCAGTCGGGCTGGAACCAAGGCACTTTGCCTTGGTTCCCGTTGATGGAGTTTCCGCTCTTCCCTGGGGCAGCTTGGGGTCGCGGAGGCGCAAGAATTACTCACACACCTGTGGGAAGTCGAGGCGTTTCCGGGAACTCAGGGCGCGCGGGTCGGGTCAGTCGGGCTGGAACCAAGGCACTTTGCCTTGGTTCCCGTTGATGGAGTTTCCGCTCTTCCCTGGGGCAGCTTGGGGTCAGCGGAGGCGCAAGAATTACTCACACACCTGTGGGAGTCGGGCGTTTCCGGGAACTCAGGGCGCGCGGGTCGGGGTCAGTCGGGCTGGAACCAAGGCACTTTGCCTTGGTTCCCGTTGATGGAGTTTCCGCTCTTCCCTGGGGCAGCTTGGGGTCAGCGGAGGCGCAAGAATTACTCACACACCTGTGGGAAGTCGGGCGTTTCCGGGAACTCAGGGCGCCGGGTCGGGGTCAGTCGGGCTGGAACCAAGGCACTTTGCCTTGGTTCCCGTTGATGGAGTTTCCGCTCTTCCCTGGGGCAGCTTGGGGTCAGCGGAGGCGCAAGAATTACTCACACACCTGTGGGAGTCGAGGCGTTTCCGGGAACTCAGGGCGCCGCGGGTCGAGGTCAGTCGGGCTGGAACCAAGGCACTTTGCCTTGGTTCCCGTTGATGGAGTTTCCGCTCTTCCCTGGGGCAGCTTGGGGTCGCGGAGGCGCAAGAATTACTCACACACCTGTGGGAAGTCGGCGTTTCCGGGAACTCAGGGCGCGCGGGTCGGGGTCAGTCGGGCTGGAACCAAGGCACTTTGCCTTGGTTCCCGTTGATGGAGTTTCCGCTCTTCCCTGGGGCAGCTTGGGGTCGCGGAGGCGCAAGAATTACTCACACACCTGTGGGAAGTCGGGCGTTTCCGGGAACTCAGGGCGCGCGGGTCGGGTCAGTCGGGCTGGAACCAAGGCACTTTGCCTTGGTTCCCGTTGATGGAGTTTCCGCTCTTCCCTGGGGCAGCTTGGGGTCGCGGAGGCGCAAGAATTACTCACACACCTGTGGGAAGTCGAGGCGTTTCCGGGAACTCAGGGCGCGCGGGTCGGGGTCAGTCGGGCTGGAACCAAGGCACTTTGCCTTGGTTCCCGTTGATGGAGTTTCCGCTCTTCCCTGGGGCAGCTTGGGGTCGCGGAGGCGCAAGAATACTCACACACCTGTGGGAAGTCGGGCGTTTCCGGGAACTCAGGGCGCGCGGGTCGGGGTCAGTCGGGCTGGAACCAAGGCACTTTGCCTTGGTTCCCGTTGATGGAGTTTCCGCTCTTCCCTGGGGCAGCTTGGGGTCGCGGAGGCGCAAGAATTACTCACACACCTGTGGGAGTCGGCGTTTCCGGGAACTCAGGGCGCGCGGGTCGGGTCAGTCGGGCTGGAACCAAGGCACTTTGCCTTGGTTCCCGTTGATGGAGTTTCCGCTCTTCCCTGGGGCAGCTTGGGGTCGCGGAGGCGCAAGAATTACTCACACACCTGTGGGAAGTCGGGCGTTTCCGGGAACTCAGGCGCGCGGGTCGGGGTCAGTCGGGCTGGAACCAAGGCACTTTGCCTTGGTTCCCGTTGATGGAGTTTCCGCTCTTCCCTGGGGCAGCTTGGGGTCGCGGAGGCGCAAGAATTACTCACACACCTGTGGGAGTCGGGCGTTTCCGGGAACTCAGGCGCGCGGGTCGGGAGTCAGTCGGGCTGGAACCAAGGCACTTTGCCTTGGTTCCCGTTGATGGAGTTTCCGCTCTTCCCTGGGGCAGCTTGGGGTCAGCGGAGGCGCAAGATTACTCACACACCTGTGGGAAGTCGGGCGTTTCCGGGAACTCAGGGCGCCGGGTCGGGTCAGTCGGGCTGGAACCAAGGCACTTTGCCTTGGTTCCCGTTGATGGAGTTTCCGCTCTTCCCTGGGGCAGCTTGGGGTCGCGGAGGCGCAAGAATTACTCACACACCTGTGGGAAGTCGGGCGTTTCCGGGAACTCAGGGCGCGCGGGTCGGGGTCAGTCGGGCTGGAACCAAGGCACTTTGCCTTGGTTCCCGTTGATGGAGTTTCCGCTCTTCCCTGGGGCAGCTTGGGGTCGCGGAGGCGCAGAATTACTCACACACCTGTGGGAGTCGAGGCGTTTCCGGGAACTCAGGGCGCGCGGGTCGGGGTCAGTCGGGCTGGAACCAAGGCACTTTGCCTTGGTTCCCGTTGATGGAGTTTCCGCTCTTCCCTGGGGCAGCTTGGGGTCAGCGGAGGCGCAAGAATTACTCACACACCTGTGGGAAGTCGGCGTTTCCGGGAACTCAGGGCGCCGGGTCGAGGTCAGTCGGGCTGGAACCAAGGCACTTTGCCTTGGTTCCCGTTGATGGAGTTTCCGCTCTTCCCTGGGGCAGCTTGGGGTCGCGGAGGCGCAAGAATTACTCACACACCTGTGGGAGTCGGGCGTTTCCGGGAACTCAGGGCGCCGGGTCGGGGTCAGTCGGGCTGGAACCAAGGCACTTTGCCTTGGTTCCCGTTGATGGAGTTTCCGCTCTTCCCTGGGGCAGCTTGGGGTCGCGGAGGCGCAAGAATTACTCACACACCTGTGGGAGTCGGGCGTTTCCGGGAACTCAGGGCGCGCGGGTCGGGGTCAGTCGGGCTGGAACCAAGGCACTTTGCCTTGGTTCCCGTTGATGGAGTTTCCGCTCTTCCCTGGGGCAGCTTGGGGTCGCGGAGGCGCAAGAATTACTCACACACCTGTGGGGAGTCGGGCGTTTCCGGGAACTCAGGGCGCGCGGGTCGGGGTCAGTCGGGCTGGAACCAAGGCACTTTGCCTTGGTTCCCGTTGATGGAGTTTCCGCTCTTCCCTGGGGCAGCTTGGGGTCGCGGAGGCGCAAGAATTACTCACACACCTGTGGGGAAGTCGGGCGTTTCCGGGAACTCAGGGCGCGCGGGTCGGGGTCAGTCGGGCTGGAACCAAGGCACTTTGCCTTGGTTCCCGTTGATGGAGTTTCCGCTCTTCCCTGGGGCAGCTTGGGGTCGCGGAGGCGCAAGAATTACTCACACACCTGTGGGAAGTCGGGCGTTTCCGGGAACTCAGGGCGCGCGGGTCGGGTCAGTCGGGCTGGAACCAAGGCACTTTGCCTTGGTTCCCGTTGATGGAGTTTCCGCTCTTCCCTGGGGCAGCTTGGGGTCGCGGAGGCGCAAGAATTACTCACACACCTGTGGGAAGTCGGGCGTTTCCGGGAACTCAGGGCGCGCGGGTCGGAGTCAGTCGGGCTGGAACCAAGGCACTTTGCCTTGGTTCCCGTTGATGGAGTTTCCGCTCTTCCCTGGGGCAGCTTGGGGTCGCGGAGGCGCAAGAATTACTCACACACCTGTGGGGAGTCGGGCGTTTCCGGGAACTCAGGGCGCGCGGGTCGGGGTCAGTCGGGCTGGAACCAAGGCACTTTGCCTTGGTTCCCGTTGATGGAGTTTCCGCTCTTCCCTGGGGCAGCTTGGGGTCAGCGGAGGCGCAAGAATTACTCACACACCTGTGGGAGTCGGCGTTTCCGGGAACTCAGGCGCCGCGGGTCGGGGTCAGTCGGGCTGGAACCAAGGCACTTTGCCTTGGTTCCCGTTGATGGAGTTTCCGCTCTTCCCTGGGGCAGCTTGGGGTCGCGGAGGCGCAAGAATTACTCACACACCTGTGGGGGAGTCGGGCGTTTCCGGGAACTCAGGGCGCCGGTCGGGTCAGTCGGGCTGGAACCAAGGCACTTTGCCTTGGTTCCCGTTGATGGAGTTTCCGCTCTTCCCTGGGGCAGCTTGGGGTCAGCGGAGCGCAAGAATTACTCACACACCTGTGGGAAGTCGGGCGTTTCCGGGAACTCAGGGCGCGCGGGTCGGGGTCAGTCGGGCTGGAACCAAGGCACTTTGCCTTGGTTCCCGTTGATGGAGTTTCCGCTCTTCCCTGGGGCAGCTTGGGGTCGCGGAGGCGCAAGAATTACACACACACCTGTGGGGGGAGTCGGGCGTTTCCGGGAACTCAGGGCGCCGGGTCGGGTCAGTCGGGCTGGAACCAAGGCACTTTGCCTTGGTTCCCGTTGATGGAGTTTCCGCTCTTCCCTGGGGCAGCTTGGGGTCGCGGAGGCGCAAGAATTACTCACACACCTGTGGGAAGTCGGGCGTTTCCGGGAACTCAGGGCGCGCGGGTCGGGTCAGTCGGGCTGGAACCAAGGCACTTTGCCTTGGTTCCCGTTGATGGAGTTTCCGCTCTTCCCTGGGGCAGCTTGGGGTCAGCGGAGGCGCAAGAATTACTCACACACCTGTGGGAAGTCGGGCGTTTCCGGGAACTCAGGGCGCCGCGGTCGGGTCAGTCGGGCTGGAACCAAGGCACTTTGCCTTGGTTCCCGTTGATGGAGTTTCCGCTCTTCCCTGGGGCAGCTTGGGGTCAGCGGAGCGCAAGAATTACTCACACACCTGTGGGAAGTCGGGCGTTTCCGGGAACTCAGGGCGCGCGGGTCGGAGTCAGTCGGGCTGGAACCAAGGCACTTTGCCTTGGTTCCCGTTGATGGAGTTTCCGCTCTTCCCTGGGGCAGCTTGGGGTCGCGGAGGCGCAAGAATTACTCACACACCTGTGGGAAGTCGGGCGTTTCCGGGAACTCAGGGCGCGCGGGTCGGGTCAGTCGGGCTGGAACCAAGGCACTTTGCCTTGGTTCCCGTTGATGGAGTTTCCGCTCTTCCCTGGGGCAGCTTGGGGTCGCGGAGGCGCAAGAATTACTCACACACCTGTGGGAGTCGGGCGTTTCCGGGAACTCAGGGCGCGCGGGTCGGAGTCAGTCGGGCTGGAACCAAGGCACTTTGCCTTGGTTCCCGTTGATGGAGTTTCCGCTCTTCCCTGGGGCAGCTTGGGGTCGCGGAGGCGCAAGAATTACTCACACACCTGTGGGAAGTCGGCGTTTCCGGGAACTCAGGCGCCGCGGGTCGGGGTCAGTCGGGCTGGAACCAAGGCACTTTGCCTTGGTTCCCGTTGATGGAGTTTCCGCTCTTCCCTGGGGCAGCTTGGGGTCAGCGGAGGCGCAAGAATTACTCACACACCTGTGGGAGTCGGGCGTTTCCGGGAACTCAGGGCGCGCGGGTCGGGGTCAGTCGGGCTGGAACCAAGGCACTTTGCCTTGGTTCCCGTTGATGGAGTTTCCGCTCTTCCCTGGGGCAGCTTGGGGTCGCGGAGGCGCAAGAATTACTCACACACCTGTGGGAAGTCGGGCGTTTCCGGGAACTCAGGGCGCGCGGGTCGGGGTCAGTCGGGCTGGAACCAAGGCACTTTGCCTTGGTTCCCGTTGATGGAGTTTCCGCTCTTCCCTGGGGCAGCTTGGGGTCAGCGGAGGCGCAAGAATTACTCACACACCTGTGGGAGTCGGGCGTTTCCGGGAACTCAGGGCGCGCGGGTCGGGGTCAGTCGGGCTGGAACCAAGGCACTTTGCCTTGGTTCCCGTTGATGGAGTTTCCGCTCTTCCCTGGGGCAGCTTGGGGTCAGCGGAGGCGCAAGAATTACTCACACACCTGTGGGAGTCGGGCGTTTCCGGGAACTCAGGGCGCCGCGGGTCGAGGTCAGTCGGGCTGGAACCAAGGCACTTTGCCTTGGTTCCCGTTGATGGAGTTTCCGCTCTTCCCTGGGGCAGCTTGGGGTCAGCGGAGGCGCAAATTACTCACACACCTGTGGGGAGTCGGCGTTTCCGGGAACTCAGGGCGCGGGTCGGAGTCAGTCGGGCTGGAACCAAGGCACTTTGCCTTGGTTCCCGTTGATGGAGTTTCCGCTCTTCCCTGGGGCAGCTTGGGGTCGCGGAGGCGCAAGAATTACTCACACACCTGTGGGAGTCGGCGTTTCCGGGAACTCAGGGCGCGCGGGTCGAGGTCAGTCGGGCTGGAACCAAGGCACTTTGCCTTGGTTCCCGTTGATGGAGTTTCCGCTCTTCCCTGGGGCAGCTTGGGGTCGCGGAGGCGCAAGAATTACTCACACACCTGTGGGAGTCGGGCGTTTCCGGGAACTCAGGGCGCGCGGGTCGAGGTCAGTCGGGCTGGAACCAAGGCACTTTGCCTTGGTTCCCGTTGATGGAGTTTCCGCTCTTCCCTGGGGCAGCTTGGGGTCGCGGAGGCGCAAAATTACTCACACACCTGTGGGAAGTCGGGCGTTTCCGGGAACTCAGGGCGCGCGGGTCGGGGGTCAGTCGGGCTGGAACCAAGGCACTTTGCCTTGGTTCCCGTTGATGGAGTTTCCGCTCTTCCCTGGGGCAGCTTGGGGTCGCGGAGGCGCAAGAATTACTCACACACCTGTGGGAAGTCGGGCGTTTCCGGGAACTCAGGCGCGCGGGTCGGGGTCAGTCGGGCTGGAACCAAGGCACTTTGCCTTGGTTCCCGTTGATGGAGTTTCCGCTCTTCCCTGGGGCAGCTTGGGGTCGCGGAGGCGCAAGAATTACTCACACACCTGTGGGGAAGTCGGGCGTTTCCGGGAACTCAGGCGCCGCGGGTCGGGGTCAGTCGGGCTGGAACCAAGGCACTTTGCCTTGGTTCCCGTTGATGGAGTTTCCGCTCTTCCCTGGGGCAGCTTGGGGTCAGCGGAGGCGCAAGAATTACTCACACACCTGTGGGAGTCGGGCGTTTCCGGGAACTCAGGGCGCGCGGGTCGGGGTCAGTCGGGCTGGAACCAAGGCACTTTGCCTTGGTTCCCGTTGATGGAGTTTCCGCTCTTCCCTGGGGCAGCTTGGGGTCGCGGAGGCGCAAGAATTACTCACACACCTGTGGGAAGTCGGGCGTTTCCGGGAACTCAGGGCGCGCGGGTCGGGGTCAGTCGGGCTGGAACCAAGGCACTTTGCCTTGGTTCCCGTTGATGGAGTTTCCGCTCTTCCCTGGGGCAGCTTGGGGTCAGCGGAGCGCAAGAATTACTCACACACCTGTGGGAAGTCGGGCGTTTCCGGGAACTCAGGGCGCGGGTCGGGGTCAGTCGGGCTGGAACCAAGGCACTTTGCCTTGGTTCCCGTTGATGGAGTTTCCGCTCTTCCCTGGGGCAGCTTGGGGTCGCGGAGGCGCAAGAATTACTCACACACCTGTGGGAGTCGGGCGTTTCCGGGAACTCAGGGCGCGCGGTCGGGTCAGTCGGGCTGGAACCAAGGCACTTTGCCTTGGTTCCCGTTGATGGAGTTTCCGCTCTTCCCTGGGGCAGCTTGGGGTCAGCGGAGGCGCAAGAATTACTCACACACCTGTGGGGGAGTCGGGCGTTTCCGGGAACTCAGGGCGCCGCGGGTCGGGGTCAGTCGGGCTGGAACCAAGGCACTTTGCCTTGGTTCCCGTTGATGGAGTTTCCGCTCTTCCCTGGGGCAGCTTGGGGTCAGCGGAGGCGCAAGAATTACTCACACACCTGTGGGGAAGTCGGGCGTTTCCGGGAACTCAGGGCGCGCGCGGGGTCAGTCGGGCTGGAACCAAGGCACTTTGCCTTGGTTCCCGTTGATGGAGTTTCCGCTCTTCCCTGGGGCAGCTTGGGGTCAGCGGAGGCGCAAGAATTACTCACACACCTGTGGGAAGTCGGGCGTTTCCGGGAACTCAGGGCGCGCGGGTCGGGAGTCAGTCGGGCTGGAACCAAGGCACTTTGCCTTGGTTCCCGTTGATGGAGTTTCCGCTCTTCCCTGGGGCAGCTTGGGGTCGCGGAGGCGCAAGAATTACTCACACACCTGTGGGGAAGTCGGCGTTTCCGGGAACTCAGGGCGCGCGGGTCGGGAGTCAGTCGGGCTGGAACCAAGGCACTTTGCCTTGGTTCCCGTTGATGGAGTTTCCGCTCTTCCCTGGGGCAGCTTGGGGTCGCGGAGGCGCAAGAATTACTCACACACCTGTGGGAAGTCGGGCGTTTCCGGGAACTCAGGCGCGCGGGTCGAGTCGGGCTGGAACCAAGGCACTTTGCCTTGGTTCCCGTTGATGGAGTTTCCGCTCTTCCCTGGGGCAGCTTGGGGTCAGCGGAGGCGCAAGAATTACTCACACACCTGTGGGAAGTCGGGCGTTTCCGGGAACTCAGGGCGCGCGGGTCGGGGTCAGTCGGGCTGGAACCAAGGCACTTTGCCTTGGTTCCCGTTGATGGAGTTTCCGCTCTTCCCTGGGGCAGCTTGGGGTCGCGGAGGCGCAAGAATTACTCACACACCTGTGGGAGTCGGCGTTTCCGGGAACTCAGGGGCGCGGGTCGGGGTCAGTCGGGCTGGAACCAAGGCACTTTGCCTTGGTTCCCGTTGATGGAGTTTCCGCTCTTCCCTGGGGCAGCTTGGGGTCAGCGGAGGCGCAAGAATTACTCACACACCTGTGGGGAGTCGGGCGTTTCCGGGAACTCAGGGCGCGCGGGTCGGGTCAGTCGGGCTGGAACCAAGGCACTTTGCCTTGGTTCCCGTTGATGGAGTTTCCGCTCTTCCCTGGGGCAGCTTGGGGTCGCGGAGCGCAAGAATTACTCACACACCTGTGGGGAGTCGGGCGTTTCCGGGAACTCAGGGCGCGCGGGTCGGGGTCAGTCGGGCTGGAACCAAGGCACTTTGCCTTGGTTCCCGTTGATGGAGTTTCCGCTCTTCCCTGGGGCAGCTTGGGGTCGCGGAGGCGCAAGAATTACTCACACACCTGTGGGAAGTCGGCGTTTCCGGGAACTCAGGGCGCGGGTCGGGGTCAGTCGGGCTGGAACCAAGGCACTTTGCCTTGGTTCCCGTTGATGGAGTTTCCGCTCTTCCCTGGGGCAGCTTGGGGTCGCGGAGGCGCAAGAATTACTCACACACCTGTGGGGGAGTCGGGCGTTTCCGGGAACTCAGGGCGCCGGGTCGGGGTCAGTCGGGCTGGAACCAAGGCACTTTGCCTTGGTTCCCGTTGATGGAGTTTCCGCTCTTCCCTGGGGCAGCTTGGGGTCAGCGGAGGCGCAAGAATTACACACACACCTGTGGGAAGTCGGGCGTTTCCGGGAACTCAGGGCGCCGCGGGGGTCAGTCGGGCTGGAACCAAGGCACTTTGCCTTGGTTCCCGTTGATGGAGTTTCCGCTCTTCCCTGGGGCAGCTTGGGGTCAGCGGAGGCGCAAGAATTACTCACACACCTGTGGGGAGTCGGGCGTTTCCGGGAACTCAGGGCGCGCGGGTCGGGGTCAGTCGGGCTGGAACCAAGGCACTTTGCCTTGGTTCCCGTTGATGGAGTTTCCGCTCTTCCCTGGGGCAGCTTGGGGTCGCGGAGGCGCAAGAATTACTCACACACCTGTGGGAAGTCGGGCGTTTCCGGGAACTCAGGGCGCCGCGGGTCGGGGTCAGTCGGGCTGGAACCAAGGCACTTTGCCTTGGTTCCCGTTGATGGAGTTTCCGCTCTTCCCTGGGGCAGCTTGGGGTCGCGGAGGCGCAAGAATTACTCACACACCTGTGGGGAAGTCGAGGCGTTTCCGGGAACTCAGGGCGCGCGGGTCGGGAGTCAGTCGGGCTGGAACCAAGGCACTTTGCCTTGGTTCCCGTTGATGGAGTTTCCGCTCTTCCCTGGGGCAGCTTGGGGTCGCGGAGGCGCAAGAATACTCACACACCTGTGGGGAAGTCGGGCGTTTCCGGGAACTCAGGGCGCGCGGGTCGGGGTCAGTCGGGCTGGAACCAAGGCACTTTGCCTTGGTTCCCGTTGATGGAGTTTCCGCTCTTCCCTGGGGCAGCTTGGGGTCAGCGGAGGCGCAAGAATACTCACACACCTGTGGGAAGTCGGGCGTTTCCGGGAACTCAGGGCGCGCGGGTCGGGGTCAGTCGGGCTGGAACCAAGGCACTTTGCCTTGGTTCCCGTTGATGGAGTTTCCGCTCTTCCCTGGGGCAGCTTGGGGTCAGCGGAGGCGCAAGAATTACTCACACACCTGTGGGGAGTCGGCGTTTCCGGGAACTCAGGGCGCCGCGGGTCGGGGTCAGTCGGGCTGGAACCAAGGCACTTTGCCTTGGTTCCCGTTGATGGAGTTTCCGCTCTTCCCTGGGGCAGCTTGGGGTCGCGGAGGCGCAAGAATTACTCACACACCTGTGGGGGAGTCGGGCGTTTCCGGGAACTCAGGGCGCCGGGTCGGGGTCAGTCGGGCTGGAACCAAGGCACTTTGCCTTGGTTCCCGTTGATGGAGTTTCCGCTCTTCCCTGGGGCAGCTTGGGGTCAGCGGAGGCGCAAGAATTACTCACACACCTGTGGGAGTCGAGGCGTTTCCGGGAACTCAGGCGCCGCGGGTCGAGGTCAGTCGGGCTGGAACCAAGGCACTTTGCCTTGGTTCCCGTTGATGGAGTTTCCGCTCTTCCCTGGGGCAGCTTGGGGTCAGCGGAGGCGCAAGAATTACTCACACACCTGTGGGAAGTCGGGCGTTTCCGGGAACTCAGGGCGCGCGGGTCGGGTCAGTCGGGCTGGAACCAAGGCACTTTGCCTTGGTTCCCGTTGATGGAGTTTCCGCTCTTCCCTGGGGCAGCTTGGGGTCAGCGGAGGCGCAAGAATTACTCACACACCTGTGGGGAAGTCGGGCGTTTCCGGGAACTCAGGCGCGCGCGGGTCGGGGTCAGTCGGGCTGGAACCAAGGCACTTTGCCTTGGTTCCCGTTGATGGAGTTTCCGCTCTTCCCTGGGGCAGCTTGGGGTCGCGGAGGCGCAAGAATTACTCACACACCTGTGGGGAAGTCGGGCGTTTCCGGGAACTCAGGCGCGCGGGTCGGGGTCAGTCGGGCTGGAACCAAGGCACTTTGCCTTGGTTCCCGTTGATGGAGTTTCCGCTCTTCCCTGGGGCAGCTTGGGGTCGCGGAGGCGCAAGAATTACTCACACACCTGTGGGGAAGTCGGGCGTTTCCGGGAACTCAGGGCGCGCGGGTCGGGGTCAGTCGGGCTGGAACCAAGGCACTTTGCCTTGGTTCCCGTTGATGGAGTTTCCGCTCTTCCCTGGGGCAGCTTGGGGTCGCGGAGGCGCAAGAATTACTCACACACCTGTGGGAAGTCGGGCGTTTCCGGGAACTCAGGGCGCGGGTCGGGAGTCAGTCGGGCTGGAACCAAGGCACTTTGCCTTGGTTCCCGTTGATGGAGTTTCCGCTCTTCCCTGGGGCAGCTTGGGGTCGCGGAGGCGCAAGAATTACTCACACACCTGTGGGGAAGTCGGGCGTTTCCGGGAACTCAGGGCGCCGCGGGTCGGGGTCAGTCGGGCTGGAACCAAGGCACTTTGCCTTGGTTCCCGTTGATGGAGTTTCCGCTCTTCCCTGGGGCAGCTTGGGGTCAGCGGAGGCGCAAGAATTACTCACACACCTGTGGGGAAGTCGGGCGTTTCCGGGAACTCAGGGCGCCGCGGGTCGGGGTCAGTCGGGCTGGAACCAAGGCACTTTGCCTTGGTTCCCGTTGATGGAGTTTCCGCTCTTCCCTGGGGCAGCTTGGGGTCAGCGGAGGCGCAAGAATTACTCACACACCTGTGGGGAAGTCGGGCGTTTCCGGGAACTCAGGGCGCGGGTCGGGGGTCAGTCGGGCTGGAACCAAGGCACTTTGCCTTGGTTCCCGTTGATGGAGTTTCCGCTCTTCCCTGGGGCAGCTTGGGGTCGCGGAGGCGCAAGAATTACTCACACACCTGTGGGAAGTCGGGCGTTTCCGGGAACTCAGGGCGCCGCGGGTCGGGGTCAGTCGGGCTGGAACCAAGGCACTTTGCCTTGGTTCCCGTTGATGGAGTTTCCGCTCTTCCCTGGGGCAGCTTGGGGTCAGCGGAGGCGCAAGAATTACTCACACACCTGTGGGAAGTCGAGGCGTTTCCGGGAACTCAGGGCGCCGCGGGTCGGGGTCAGTCGGGCTGGAACCAAGGCACTTTGCCTTGGTTCCCGTTGATGGAGTTTCCGCTCTTCCCTGGGGCAGCTTGGGGTCGCGGAGGCGCAAGAATTACTCACACACCTGTGGGGGAGTCGGGCGTTTCCGGGAACTCAGGGCGCCGCGGGTCGGGAGTCAGTCGGGCTGGAACCAAGGCACTTTGCCTTGGTTCCCGTTGATGGAGTTTCCGCTCTTCCCTGGGGCAGCTTGGGGTCAGCGGAGGCGCAAGAATTACTCACACACCTGTGGGGGAGTCGGGCGTTTCCGGGAACTCAGGGCGCCGGGTCGGGGTCAGTCGGGCTGGAACCAAGGCACTTTGCCTTGGTTCCCGTTGATGGAGTTTCCGCTCTTCCCTGGGGCAGCTTGGGGTCAGCGGAGGCGCAAGAATTACTCACACACCTGTGGGGAGTCGGGCGTTTCCGGGAACTCAGGGCGCGCGGGTCGGGGTCAGTCGGGCTGGAACCAAGGCACTTTGCCTTGGTTCCCGTTGATGGAGTTTCCGCTCTTCCCTGGGGCAGCTTGGGGTCAGCGGAGGCGCAAGAATTACTCACACACCTGTGGGAAGTCGGGCGTTTCCGGGAACTCAGGGCGCCGCGGGTCGGGAGTCAGTCGGGCTGGAACCAAGGCACTTTGCCTTGGTTCCCGTTGATGGAGTTTCCGCTCTTCCCTGGGGCAGCTTGGGGTCAGCGGAGGCGCAAGAATTACTCACACACCTGTGGGGAGTCGAGGCGTTTCCGGGAACTCAGGGCGCCGCGGGTCGGGGTCAGTCGGGCTGGAACCAAGGCACTTTGCCTTGGTTCCCGTTGATGGAGTTTCCGCTCTTCCCTGGGGCAGCTTGGGGTCAGCGGAGGCGCAAGAATTACTCACACACCTGTGGGGAAGTCGGGCGTTTCCGGGAACTCAGGGCGCGCGGGTCGGGGTCAGTCGGGCTGGAACCAAGGCACTTTGCCTTGGTTCCCGTTGATGGAGTTTCCGCTCTTCCCTGGGGCAGCTTGGGGTCAGCGGAGGCGCAAGAATTACTCACACACCTGTGGGGGAGTCGGGCGTTTCCGGGAACTCAGGGCGCCGGGTCGGGGTCAGTCGGGCTGGAACCAAGGCACTTTGCCTTGGTTCCCGTTGATGGAGTTTCCGCTCTTCCCTGGGGCAGCTTGGGGTCGCGGAGGCGCAAGAATTACTCACACACCTGTGGGGAAGTCGAGGCGTTTCCGGGAACTCAGGGCGCGCGGGTCGGGGTCAGTCGGGCTGGAACCAAGGCACTTTGCCTTGGTTCCCGTTGATGGAGTTTCCGCTCTTCCCTGGGGCAGCTTGGGGTCGCGGAGGCGCAGAATTACTCACACACCTGTGGGGGAGTCGGGCGTTTCCGGGAACTCAGGGCGCACGGGTCGGGGTCAGTCGGGCTGGAACCAAGGCACTTTGCCTTGGTTCCCGTTGATGGAGTTTCCGCTCTTCCCTGGGGCAGCTTGGGGTCAGCGGAGGCGCAAGAATTACTCACACACCTGTGGGAAGTCGGGCGTTTCCGGGAACTCAGGGCGCCGCGGGTCGGGGTCAGTCGGGCTGGAACCAAGGCACTTTGCCTTGGTTCCCGTTGATGGAGTTTCCGCTCTTCCCTGGGGCAGCTTGGGGTCGCGGAGGCGCAAGAATTACTCACACACCTGTGGGGAAGTCGGGCGTTTCCGGGAACTCAGGGCGCGCGGGTCGGGGTCAGTCGGGCTGGAACCAAGGCACTTTGCCTTGGTTCCCGTTGATGGAGTTTCCGCTCTTCCCTGGGGCAGCTTGGGGTCCGGAGGCGCAAGAATTACTCACACACCTGTGGGGAGTCGGGCGTTTCCGGGAACTCAGGGCGCGCGGGTCGGGTCAGTCGGGCTGGAACCAAGGCACTTTGCCTTGGTTCCCGTTGATGGAGTTTCCGCTCTTCCCTGGGGCAGCTTGGGGTCAGCGGAGGCGCAAGAATTACTCACACACCTGTGGGAAGTCGGGCGTTTCCGGGAACTCAGGGCGCCGCGGGTCGGGGTCAGTCGGGCTGGAACCAAGGCACTTTGCCTTGGTTCCCGTTGATGGAGTTTCCGCTCTTCCCTGGGGCAGCTTGGGGTCGCGGAGGCGCAAGAATACTCACACACCTGTGGGAAGTCGGGCGTTTCCGGGAACTCAGGCGCCGCGGGTCGGGGTCAGTCGGGCTGGAACCAAGGCACTTTGCCTTGGTTCCCGTTGATGGAGTTTCCGCTCTTCCCTGGGGCAGCTTGGGGTCGCGGAGGCGCAAGAATTACTCCACACACCTGTGGGGAAGTCGGGCGTTTCCGGGAACTCAGGGCGCCGCGGGTCGGGTCAGTCGGGCTGGAACCAAGGCACTTTGCCTTGGTTCCCGTTGATGGAGTTTCCGCTCTTCCCTGGGGCAGCTTGGGGTCAGCGGAGGCGCAAGAGTACACACACACCTGTGGGGAGTCGGGCGTTTCCGGGAACTCAGGGCGCCGCGGGTCGGGGTCAGTCGGGCTGGAACCAAGGCACTTTGCCTTGGTTCCCGTTGATGGAGTTTCCGCTCTTCCCTGGGGCAGCTTGGGGTCGCGGAGGCGCAAGAATTACACACACACCTGTGGGGGAGTCGGGCGTTTCCGGGAACTCAGGGCGCGCGGGTCGGGGTCAGTCGGGCTGGAACCAAGGCACTTTGCCTTGGTTCCCGTTGATGGAGTTTCCGCTCTTCCCTGGGGCAGCTTGGGGTCGCGGAGGCGCAAGAATTACTCACACACCTGTGGGGAGTCGGGCGTTTCCGGGAACTCAGGGCGCGCGGGTCGGGGTCAGTCGGGCTGGAACCAAGGCACTTTGCCTTGGTTCCCGTTGATGGAGTTTCCGCTCTTCCCTGGGGCAGCTTGGGGTCGCGGAGGCGCAAGAATTACACACACACCTGTGGGGAGTCGGCGTTTCCGGGAACTCAGGGCGCCGGGTCGGGAGTCAGTCGGGCTGGAACCAAGGCACTTTGCCTTGGTTCCCGTTGATGGAGTTTCCGCTCTTCCCTGGGGCAGCTTGGGGTCAGCGGAGGCGCAAGAATTACTCACACACCTGTGGGGGAGTCGGGCGTTTCCGGGAACTCAGGGCGCGCGCGGTCGGGGTCAGTCGGGCTGGAACCAAGGCACTTTGCCTTGGTTCCCGTTGATGGAGTTTCCGCTCTTCCCTGGGGCAGCTTGGGGTCGCGGAGGCGCAAGATTACTCACACACCTGTGGGGGGAGTCGGGCGTTTCCGGGAACTCAGGGCGCCGCGGGTCGGGGTCAGTCGGGCTGGAACCAAGGCACTTTGCCTTGGTTCCCGTTGATGGAGTTTCCGCTCTTCCCTGGGGCAGCTTGGGGTCGCGGAGGCGCAAGAATTACTCACACACCTGTGGGGGAGTCGAGGCGTTTCCGGGAACTCAGGCGCGCGGGTCGGGGTCAGTCGGGCTGGAACCAAGGCACTTTGCCTTGGTTCCCGTTGATGGAGTTTCCGCTCTTCCCTGGGGCAGCTTGGGGTCGCGGAGGCGCAAGAATTACTCACACACCTGTGGGGGAGTCGGGCGTTTCCGGGAACTCAGGGCGCCGGGTCGGGGTCAGTCGGGCTGGAACCAAGGCACTTTGCCTTGGTTCCCGTTGATGGAGTTTCCGCTCTTCCCTGGGGCAGCTTGGGGTCGCGGAGGCGCAAGAATTACTCACACACCTGTGGGAAGTCGGGCGTTTCCGGGAACTCAGGGCGCGCGGGTCGGGGTCAGTCGGGCTGGAACCAAGGCACTTTGCCTTGGTTCCCGTTGATGGAGTTTCCGCTCTTCCCTGGGGCAGCTTGGGGTCGCGGAGGCGCAAGAATTACTCACACACCTGTGGGGGAAGTCGGGCGTTTCCGGGAACTCAGGGGCGCGCGGGTCGGGGGTCAGTCGGGCTGGAACCAAGGCACTTTGCCTTGGTTCCCGTTGATGGAGTTTCCGCTCTTCCCTGGGGCAGCTTGGGGTCCGCGGAGGCGCAAGAATTACTCACACACCTGTGGGGGAGTCGGGCGTTTCCGGGAACTCAGGGCGCCGCGGGTCGGGGTCAGTCGGGCTGGAACCAAGGCACTTTGCCTTGGTTCCCGTTGATGGAGTTTCCGCTCTTCCCTGGGGCAGCTTGGGGTCAGCGGAGGCGCAAGAATTACTCCACACACCTGTGGGGAGTCGAGGCGTTTCCGGGAACTCAGGGCGCCGCGGTCGGGAGTCAGTCGGGCTGGAACCAAGGCACTTTGCCTTGGTTCCCGTTGATGGAGTTTCCGCTCTTCCCTGGGGCAGCTTGGGGTCGCGGAGGCGCAAGAATTACTCACACACCTGTGGGGAGTCGGGCGTTTCCGGGAACTCAGGGCGCCGCGGGTCGGGGTCAGTCGGGCTGGAACCAAGGCACTTTGCCTTGGTTCCCGTTGATGGAGTTTCCGCTCTTCCCTGGGGCAGCTTGGGGTCGCGGAGGCGCAAAGAATACTCACACACCTGTGGGGGGAGTCGGGCGTTTCCGGGAACTCAGGGCGCGCGGGTCGGGGTCAGTCGGGCTGGAACCAAGGCACTTTGCCTTGGTTCCCGTTGATGGAGTTTCCGCTCTTCCCTGGGGCAGCTTGGGGTCGCGGAGGCGCAAGAATTACTCACACACCTGTGGGGGAGTCGGGCGTTTCCGGGAACTCAGGGCGCGCGGTGAGGTCAGTCGGGCTGGAACCAAGGCACTTTGCCTTGGTTCCCGTTGATGGAGTTTCCGCTCTTCCCTGGGGCAGCTTGGGGTCGCGGAGGCGCAAGAATTACTCCACACACCTGTGGGGGAGTCGGGCGTTTCCCGGGAACTCAGGGCGCCGCGGGTCGGGGTCAGTCGGGCTGGAACCAAGGCACTTTGCCTTGGTTCCCGTTGATGGAGTTTCCGCTCTTCCCTGGGGCAGCTTGGGGTCGCGGAGGCGCAAGAATTACTCACACACCTGTGGGGGAGTCGGGCGTTTCCGGGAACTCAGGGCGCCGCGGGTCGGGGTCAGTCGGGCTGGAACCAAGGCACTTTGCCTTGGTTCCCGTTGATGGAGTTTCCGCTCTTCCCTGGGGCAGCTTGGGGTCAGCGGAGGCGCAAGAATTACTCACACACCTGTGGGGAAGTCGGGCGTTTCCGGGAACTCAGGCGCGCGGGTCGGGTCAGTCGGGCTGGAACCAAGGCACTTTGCCTTGGTTCCCGTTGATGGAGTTTCCGCTCTTCCCTGGGGCAGCTTGGGGTCGCGGAGGCGCAAGAATTACTCACACACCTGTGGGGGAGTCGGGCGTTTCCCGGGAACTCAGGGCGCCGCGGGTCGGGGTCAGTCGGGCTGGAACCAAGGCACTTTGCCTTGGTTCCCGTTGATGGAGTTTCCGCTCTTCCCTGGGGCAGCTTGGGGTCGCGGAGGCGCAAGAATTACACACACACCTGTGGGGGGAGTCGGGCGTTTCCGGGAACTCAGGGCGCCGCGGGTCGGGGGTCAGTCGGGCTGGAACCAAGGCACTTTGCCTTGGTTCCCGTTGATGGAGTTTCCGCTCTTCCCTGGGGCAGCTTGGGGTCAGCGGAGGCGCAAGAATTACTCACACACCTGTGGGGAAGTCGGGCGTTTCCCGGGAACTCAGGCGCGCGGGTCGGGGTCAGTCGGGCTGGAACCAAGGCACTTTGCCTTGGTTCCCGTTGATGGAGTTTCCGCTCTTCCCTGGGGCAGCTTGGGGTCAGCGGAGCGCAAAGAATACACACACACCTGTGGGAAGTCGGGCGTTTCCGGGAACTCAGGGCGCCGCGGGTCGGGGTCAGTCGGGCTGGAACCAAGGCACTTTGCCTTGGTTCCCGTTGATGGAGTTTCCGCTCTTCCCTGGGGCAGCTTGGGGTCGCGGAGGCGCAAGAATTACACACACACCTGTGGGGGAGTCGGGCGTTTCCGGGAACTCAGGGCGCCGCGGGTCGGGGTCAGTCGGGCTGGAACCAAGGCACTTTGCCTTGGTTCCCGTTGATGGAGTTTCCGCTCTTCCCTGGGGCAGCTTGGGGTCGCGGAGGCGCAAGAATTACTCCACACACCTGTGGGGAAGTCGGGCGTTTCCGGGAACTCAGGGCGCCGCGGGTCGGGGGTCAGTCGGGCTGGAACCAAGGCACTTTGCCTTGGTTCCCGTTGATGGAGTTTCCGCTCTTCCCTGGGGCAGCTTGGGGTCCGCGGAGGCGCAAGAATTACTCACACACCTGTGGGGAAGTCGGGCGTTTCCGGGAACTCAGGGCGCCGCGGGTCGGGGTCAGTCGGGCTGGAACCAAGGCACTTTGCCTTGGTTCCCGTTGATGGAGTTTCCGCTCTTCCCTGGGGCAGCTTGGGGTCCGCGGAGGCGCAAGAATTACTCACACACCTGTGGGGGGAGTCGGGCGTTTCCGGGAACTCAGGGCGCCGGGTCGGGGTCAGTCGGGCTGGAACCAAGGCACTTTGCCTTGGTTCCCGTTGATGGAGTTTCCGCTCTTCCCTGGGGCAGCTTGGGGTCAGCGGAGGCGCAAGGATTACTCACACACCTGTGGGGAAGTCGGGCGTTTCCGGGAACTCAGGGCGCCGCGGGTCGGGGGTCAGTCGGGCTGGAACCAAGGCACTTTGCCTTGGTTCCCGTTGATGGAGTTTCCGCTCTTCCCTGGGGCAGCTTGGGGTCGCGGAGGCGCAAGAATTACACACACACCTGTGGGGGGAGTCGAGGCGTTTCCGGGAACTCAGGGCGCCGCGGGTC
Source organism: Cryptotis parvus (assembly GCA_021461705.1). Taxonomy (NCBI): domain Eukaryota; kingdom Metazoa; phylum Chordata; class Mammalia; order Eulipotyphla; family Soricidae; genus Cryptotis; species Cryptotis parvus. The sequence continues at coordinate 39,032 of JAJIBD010029203.1, forward strand.
GAGGTCAGTCGGGCTGGAACCAAGGCACTTTGCCTTGGTTCCCGTTGATGGAGTTTCCGCTCTTCCCTGGGGCAGCTTGGGGTCAGCGGAGGCGCAAGAATTACTCCACACACCTGTGGGGGAAGTCGGGCGTTTCCGGGAACTCAGGGGCGCGCGGGTCGGGGGTCAGTCGGGCTGGAACCAAGGCACTTTGCCTTGGTTCCCGTTGATGGAGTTTCCGCTCTTCCCTGGGGCAGCTTGGGGTCAGCGGAGGCGCAAGAATTACACACACACCTGTGGGGGAAGTCGGGCGTTTCCCGGGAACTCAGGGGCGCCGCGGGTCGGGGTCAGTCGGGCTGGAACCAAGGCACTTTGCCTTGGTTCCCGTTGATGGAGTTTCCGCTCTTCCCTGGGGCAGCTTGGGGTCGCGGAGGCGCAAGAATTACTCACACACCTGTGGGGAGTCGGGCGTTTCCGGGAACTCAGGGCGCCGCGGGTCGGGGTCAGTCGGGCTGGAACCAAGGCACTTTGCCTTGGTTCCCGTTGATGGAGTTTCCGCTCTTCCCTGGGGCAGCTTGGGGTCAGCGGAGGCGCAAGAATTACTCACACACACCTGTGGGAAGTCGGGCGTTTCCGGGAACTCAGGGCGCGCGGGTCGGGGGTCAGTCGGGCTGGAACCAAGGCACTTTGCCTTGGTTCCCGTTGATGGAGTTTCCGCTCTTCCCTGGGGCAGCTTGGGGTCGCGGAGGCGCAAGAGTACTCACACACCTGTGGGGGAAGTCGGGCGTTTCCGGGAACTCAGGGCGCGCGGGTCGGGGGTCAGTCGGGCTGGAACCAAGGCACTTTGCCTTGGTTCCCGTTGATGGAGTTTCCGCTCTTCCCTGGGGCAGCTTGGGGTCAGCGGAGGCGCAAGAATTACTCACACACCTGTGGGGAAGTCGAGGCGTTTCCGGGAACTCAGGGGCGCCGGGTCGGGGTCAGTCGGGCTGGAACCAAGGCACTTTGCCTTGGTTCCCGTTGATGGAGTTTCCGCTCTTCCCTGGGGCAGCTTGGGGTCCGCGGAGGCGCAAGAATTACTCACACACCTGTGGGGGAGTCGAGGCGTTTCCGGGAACTCAGGCGCGCCGGGTCGGGGGTCAGTCGGGCTGGAACCAAGGCACTTTGCCTTGGTTCCCGTTGATGGAGTTTCCGCTCTTCCCTGGGGCAGCTTGGGGTCAGCGGAGGCGCAAGAATTACTCACACACACCTGTGGGGGAGTCGGGCGTTTCCCGGGAACTCAGGGCGCCGCGGGTCGGGGTCAGTCGGGCTGGAACCAAGGCACTTTGCCTTGGTTCCCGTTGATGGAGTTTCCGCTCTTCCCTGGGGCAGCTTGGGGTCAGCGGAGGCGCAAGAATTACTCACACACCTGTGGGGAAGTCGGGCGTTTCCGGGAACTCAGGGCGCCGCGGGTCGGGGTCAGTCGGGCTGGAACCAAGGCACTTTGCCTTGGTTCCCGTTGATGGAGTTTCCGCTCTTCCCTGGGGCAGCTTGGGGTCCGCGGAGGCGCAAGAATTACTCCACACACCTGTGGGGAGTCGAGGCGTTTCCGGGAACTCAGGGCGCCGCGGGTCGGGGTCAGTCGGGCTGGAACCAAGGCACTTTGCCTTGGTTCCCGTTGATGGAGTTTCCGCTCTTCCCTGGGGCAGCTTGGGGTCAGCGGAGGCGCAAGAATTACTCCACACACCTGTGGGGGAGTCGGGCGTTTCCGGGAACTCAGGGGCGCGGGGTCGGGTCAGTCGGGCTGGAACCAAGGCACTTTGCCTTGGTTCCCGTTGATGGAGTTTCCGCTCTTCCCTGGGGCAGCTTGGGGTCAGCGGAGGCGCAAGAATTACTCACACACCTGTGGGGGAGTCGGGCGTTTCCCGGGAACTCAGGCGCGCGCGGGTCGGGGTCAGTCGGGCTGGAACCAAGGCACTTTGCCTTGGTTCCCGTTGATGGAGTTTCCGCTCTTCCCTGGGGCAGCTTGGGGTCCAGCGGAGGCGCAAGAATTACTCACACACACCTGTGGGGGAGTCGAGGCGTTTCCCGGGAACTCAGGGCGCGCGGGTCGGGGGTCAGTCGGGCTGGAACCAAGGCACTTTGCCTTGGTTCCCGTTGATGGAGTTTCCGCTCTTCCCTGGGGCAGCTTGGGGTCAGCGGAGGCGCAAGAATTACTCACACACCTGTGGGAAAGTCGAGGCGTTTCCCGGGAACTCAGGGCGCGCGGGTCGGAGTCAGTCGGGCTGGAACCAAGGCACTTTGCCTTGGTTCCCGTTGATGGAGTTTCCGCTCTTCCCTGGGGGCAGCTTGGGGTCGCGGAGGCGCAAGAATTACTCACACACCTGTGGGAGTCGCGGCGTTTCCCGGGAACTCAGGGCGCCGCGGGTCGGGGTCAGTCGGGCTGGAACCAAGGCACTTTGCCTTGGTTCCCGTTGATGGAGTTTCCGCTCTTCCCTGGGGCAGCTTGGGGTCGCGGAGGCGCAAGATTACTCACACACCTGTGGGAAGTCGGGCGTTTCCGGGAACTCAGGGCGCCGCGGTCGGGGTCAGTCGGGCTGGAACCAAGGCACTTTGCCTTGGTTCCCGTTGATGGAGTTTCCGCTCTTCCCTGGGGCAGCTTGGGGTCAGCGGAGGCACAGGATTACTCACACACCTGTGGGGAGTCGAGCGTTTCCGGGAACTCAGGCGCGCAGGTCGGGAGTCAGTCGGGCTGGAACCAAGGCACTTTGCCTTGGTTCCCGTTGATGGAGTTTCCGCTCTTCCCTGGGGCAGCTTGGGGTCAGCGGAGGCGCAAGAATTACTCACACACCTGTGGGAGTCGAGGCGTTTCCGGGAACTCAGG
>JAJIBD010029207.1:0-14203 GCA_021461705.1 Cryptotis parvus
AGTGGTGCTCAGGGTTACTCTGGCTCTGCACTCAGGAATCACTCCTTGTGGGCCATATGGGGTACAGGGGATCAAACTGACCTTCACCATGTGCTAGTTGTGTTCCTGACAGTGCTGTTCAATCTGTCTAGTCCCTCAAATTCTTCCATATCCTCCGCCCAGCTCTGAGGCCAAGAGCAATTTTCTCTGCCATATGCGCTCCTGCCTGCCAAGAGCTCAGGTGTTAGACTCGTTCCCCTTTAGAGGCCGGGGACGGGCACAGTCCCTGGTTCTCCTGGTGAATGGACGTGGGCCAGACCTCTCTTCCCTGTCACCCTCCAGTGCTCACTGGCTGCTGTGATTTGCTTAGGTCTTGATATATATTTACCTCTGACACTGTCCCTCCAAGTCAGAGTGTCCTTCCCTGGCTTAGAGACAAAGTGGACAGTGTTACTGAGAAACTCACAGGACCTACTAGTCCAATTTTCAGTATTTTCTTTTAGTGGTGTTGTGGGAGAGGAATTTTTACCTGGCCCAATTTTCAGAGCTTGCTCCTGTTTGTGCACTCAGGGATCCTCCCTGGCAGGGTTCAAAGAGACCATATGGGGCACCAGGGATAGAATTTGGATCAGCTGCGTGGAAGACAAGCACCTTATCCATTGTTTATCTCCAGCCACCACAAAAAATATTTTTCTGAAGCTTTGTAGTCCAGATAAAGCTGATGTAAAGTCATTGAAAATAGACATTCCGCTTGGGAGACAGAGGAGGAGACCAGAGTCAGGAACACATAGACCCACAACGGCCCTGTGCTGGAGGTGCTTTCCCAAGAAAACAGAAGTCCTGCCTGGCAGGTGACCGATCTGAACTCTGTGGTTGGCACAAAGGCTGGGAATGGACTCAGGCATCACCGTGGTTTGGGACTCTGCTTTCATGCCACCAGGAAGCTCCCAAAGGGGGCGTGGCTGGTGAAATTCCCGTTCACAGGCCCCGGGAGTTTGCACAGGTCTGAAATGTGTAACGACGAGCCACATGGAGACATGACCATGCTGGGAGGCAGTTCATGACATGGAGGCTTCTGGGTCACTAACCAGGCTGGGAGGCCACAGCCTTTCAGCCATGGGGGTCTCTCGCGGGTGCCACTGCTGCCCCCTCTGTGCACACGGACACTAAGCGAGTGCAGGTCAGGGCTCAGAATCCATGGAGCTGGAAGGACAGAAGGACTCCCACTCAATCGCCATGGCAATGAGTGCATGGACATCTGGAGAATTCGCTTGTGAGATATCAGAGTCATTATTATTTCCATCCCCATCGAGTGCCTTACTCTTGGGGGCAGGGGTCTCCCGAGCCATGTTCAGGGGACCTACCCACAGCAGACCACTCCTGGCCTAAGGATTCAGGGTTACTCCAGCCCTGTGGTGCTGGAGCAGTTTCCCACCCCCATGGTGGGGCTGGGAGCTGGGTTCTGCCCCCATAATTTAACACCCTCAGAGAGTGCATGGCCTCTGCTGAGCCCACTCAGCCCTTCTCTCCAAACCAAAGATGCACAGAGACCAGTCCCTGCAGACCCAGCAGCAAAGGAACAAAATCTAAAGAAGAGCCAGCCAGGTGGCGCAGGAACACACAGTTGAGAGAGGCCCAGACCGCATGCAGGGCAATCAGCTTTCTGTCTTGTTCCCATCATTTCCACAATAAGAAATATTCCCTCTTGGGCTGGAGCGATAGCCCAGCCGAGAACATTGCCTTATCACGGCCCGGCTCTATACCGGCCCAGGTTCGATCCCCGCATCCCATATATGGACCCCTAAGGCACTGCCAGGAGTAATTCGAGTGCACAGGGCAGGAGAAACCCCAGTGTGCCAGGTGTGACCCCAAAAAAAAAAAAAAATGTTCCCTCTTGACCTGTGTGTGGGATTACCTAGTCACGCCTGGATATTAAGACCAAGAAGGATAGACTTTAAGTTTAGCAATGCATGCTCTTTCAATCTCATCTCTAAAAGTTCCAGAAACTTCCTCCACCATGCTTGAAGTTAGGTCAAAACCTGACTCAGAGGTTTTCTTGCCTGGGACCCCACCTCCCTAAGCCCTTAAATCCCTGTTTGCAGTAATTACCTGCGGGGACCAGCCCTACCTTCCCTGGGCCGCATAGAGGGGCAGCAGGTTATGTCCCAGAGCTGACCTGGCACACAAGAGACCGACGATAAAGGGCTCTGGGAGCCCGGCTGGAGCAGGCTGCTCTGGGCTGCCTGAGGCTGGTGAAGCTGAGGGTCTCCAGAGCAGCTGATGTCTCCTTTCTGCAGCAGGAAATAAATAGACCCAACCCCTCTGGCTGTCCAAAACTGCTGAAAGCAGGTTTCCCTGGCCCAGGCACCGCAGCGGACAGCATTGAAGAGAGCCCCATCCTGGAAAAGTTGGTGAGGTTGCGGGGAGGTCGCGTGCTAGACACTTGAGTGGGGTGGCACCTGCTCCTGCTTCCCCCTCCCACTGCCTTCCTGAGACAGGCCAGATTGGAACCCTGCCCTCCTCGTCCTCTGCTTCCAGGGAGGCTGGGTGATAGCTGCAGCCCAGGTGGGAAAAAAGTTTTTGCCTTGCATGCACAGCCAATCCAGGTTCGATCCCGGCATCCCATATGGTCCCAGGCACTGCCAGGAATTGAAACTTCTGAGAGCAGAGCCAGGAGTAGCCTGAAGTGTGACCACAAAGAAAAAAAAGAGAAGCTTGAATGAGGCACCCTCGGGGGTGCTACCACAGCCCCTAGCGTGAGGGTAGTACGGCAGGCACCCACACCCCTCTCAGTCAAAGTGTGGCTCCTGGATCTGTCACACCATCAGAATCTTATTTCCCCGGAACTTACAAGGGTGGGGAAGCCCTTTGTTGACTCTTAATCCTTAACTTATTAAAATCGTGTTTAGATAGAAAACATCTCCCAGGGTGGCTCCCAGGCCCTGGTGGAGTTCCTCCCTTAGGGCAGAATAATAATCACCAGGTGTGGCTCAGTCCCAGGGTTAAGACCCTAATGACTGGCCCCGCTAGGCCTAACAACGGCTGTGGGGTTCCCTCCTGTGTGTCCTTGTTAAAGTGGACTGTTGGGTCCAGAACCCCAGCTAATCTTCACTCCTTGCAAGGCGAAAGCCTGACAGGTGAGACAGTGCACTGCAACAAGGTTCCCGTCAGCCCGGACTAGAAAGCCCCCATGCTCGTCCACCAACGTCTCACACATACACAGTAGCTGGGTCTGAGACACACACACCTGTTTCTCATTCAGAGACTTATCAACCAAACGCAGGTGCCCCACCAAAATGAAACAAAACAAAACAAAAAACAAGAGGATTTGTACTAAGGGGCCAGAGCAATAGTACGGTAGGAGGGCATTTGCCTTGCAGAGGGCTTTGACCCGAGGGGTTTTAAGATCTCAGGTGCTTGACCCAAAAAGAGCAAAAAACAGTTTACTAAATGATGTCTTCAGGTGAGCCCAGTCTTAAGACTCTCAGGCATTTGGTCTGTTAACGTGCCCTTCAGCTATTAACGTCTCACAAGCACGCTCCTACCCGCATTCGAGCAGCCATGGCCTCTGTGACACGAAGAGAATAAAGACAGGCGAGACACGTGCATCCCAGCTGTAGGCATCACGGCCTCAGGAAGGAATTGACAAAGCCTGAGAAAGATCCCAGAAGGGGGAAGACTCAGAGGCAGACTGAGTTCTACAAACATCACCAGCCCAGAGGAGGGTGGGTGGCCACTCTGGGCCTTTGTCCATGTCAAGAGACTGAGAGAAGGATTATTAACTCTGTAATGCATCCTGGGACCCATGGCGGGAGTGGGGAAGCAGCAGGTGTTTGGAAGGGAAGGGACCAAGAGTGCCTGGACAGTGAAAGTGGAGGCAAAGAATTCTGAGTTTTCAAGCACCCAAGTGGGTCCCAGCTTTACTTAGGATGATTTATGTCCGTGGACGGCCTTGCAGAACCATACTGGCAGCAAACGTGGTTCAAAAGCGGAAGGTGGGGCGCTCTTGCTGTATTCACCTGTAACACGGTTGCTCAGGCAGCTCTGGGCTAATGAGATGGTACAGCACACCGTGGTACACAGCCACCCGCAAAGCAGGAGTTCCATAGGCTGGGCATCACGCCCCCACAGCACCTCCCTGCCCTCATTTCCCTCTCAGACCACGGCTTGCATCCAGGAAGACCTGTTCGCTGATGTTCAGGTTGTCAAAGAGGAAGGACCCTAGAGGCTGTTACGCCCTGAGGTCTCTGCTCTCTCCCAAGGTAACTTGGCAGATTAAGGTGCTTGCCCCTCCACGGGACAAATTACTGCTGTTTGCATACCAAATCTCAGCTTCCTGTGGGGCAGCAGAGACTGACCTTTCCTCAGCCTCCATCTAGGAGCCTGAGGAGGCAGCGGTGGGCTGGGGCAAAGGGAGAGCAGGACAGAGAGAGCAGAAAGCAGCCTGACTGTAGGATCCTCCTTACTCAGGGACAAACACTTTCATACACACATTATACACCGCACATCAAGAGCATGAAAACAAAGCGGAGTGATAGCACAGTGGAGTAGGGCATTTGCCTTGCAAGCAATAACGACCGGGTTCAATTCCCGACATCCTATATGGTCCTCTGAGTAACGCCAGGACTTAATTTCTGAGTGAAGAGCCAGGAGTAACCCCTGAGCATCGCCAGGTGTGACCTATTTTTTTAAAAAAAAAACAAAAAAATGACGAATTCACCTGCTTTTATTTTTCTCTTTCTTTACTCCCCTTTGCTTCCTTTCTCTGCAGGCACTCCTGGAGGTGTTTTGCGGAGCACTAGATTGTCAGGACTGGGCCCAGGCCCCTGCAGGTGGACCTACATCTCAGCCTTGGGGCTCTTCCTAGCTTCAAATTCTCCTGCTTTCTGGGTAAGGAGCTAGAGCCCAGGGCATGAGAGTAAGGGACCCTGGGTGAACATCTCACAGCAGAGGAGCCAGGCCGAGGCAAGGCCAAGACCACCTGGCTCTGAGTGAAGAGTTCCAGTTTCCCAGCATAGTTTCATTGGACTGGGGCGAGACCAAAAGCATCTCCCCTCATTGCCAGGACAATTTGAGAGACCAGATGCATTTTCTGGAACCTCAGCTCATCTGGCCAGAGATAAGATATAACTCTTGAATAGACAAGCTCGGAACTGATATGGGGACCTGAGCTGGGCAGGAGGGCCATGACAGCAAGGCACGGGAAGGAACCTGGCAGGTATGACAGCATGTGGGTAAGTTGGCATTTGGGTATAATGGCAGGTATGATGGCATTAATGGGTATATTGGTATGGGTATAAGAAGGGCAGGTGTGACAGTATCTACTATTTATAAAGATTTCTCCTCCTCTTCCGTTATTTCTGTTCTGTTTTGGAGGCCCACACCTGAGTGATGCTCAGGGTAACTCTTGGCTCTGCATTCAGGAATCACTAATGGTGGTATTCAGGGGACCACTTGGGAAGCTGGGGGAAGGCAACTATCACTCTAGACCCATATTTTTCCCGATTTTTATTACACCATTCTAGCAGCATACAATTGCAAGATGCTCATGCAGAGTTTTGGTTCCATGGTGTTCCAGCACCCATCCCCTTCACCCCAAACCATCCATCACCAATGTCACCCACCTCCCTCCCCCTCCTACCTCAACTACTTGGCAGGGTCTGTATGTCTACTCTCTCTCTCTCTATCTCTCCCACCACCAAATTTCCTGCACACCGTGGGAATGCAGTGTTAAAGGACATTACTGTTTCCACTATTTTGATGGACCACGAGAGAGCCGCGCGACCTGGGCTCGAACTGGTTTGCTCTGTTAATCTGGTCGTGAGGTAGTATCCCAGCATCCGGACAGCGAAGGTGGTGGCTAGTGTGGTGGGCGAGTCTCATCCGGCTGTTTCAGAGGCCCCAGAGGTGATGGGCCTCCCAAAACCCATCTGTCACCTCCTAGGAGCCCCATGGTCTTAGCCTGGGGGAGAAGCAGAGTTACAGCTTAACCTGGCGTCCCGAGCCCGAAACGCGTTGGCTGGGTGCCCCAGGGCAGCTCCTGGGCGGGGCCACCAGGCTGACAAAATGGAGAGAAAGGGACGGGCCTGACTCCATCTGATCAATCCCAGTGATTTCGACTTCTGGGAGCTCCCTAACTGGGCTTAACTGGTTTGCTCTGTTAATCTGGTAAGCGAGGTAGTATGCCAGCGTCGGACAGCGAAGATGGTGGCTAGTGTGGTGAGTGGAGTCTCATCTGGCTGCTTCCGGGACCCCCGGAGGAGTGATGGGTCCACTCCCAAAACCCATTTGTCCTCCGGAGGCCCCACGGTCAGCTTGGCGGGAAAGTGGAGTTCAAGCTTCCCCCAAGGTGCGTCGAGAGCCTGAATGCTATGGCTGGTCCCATTTTTAATTATTATATTTTTGTTTTGTGGTGGCACTCAGCAGTGCTCGAGGATCATTTCTGATGGGCTCTGGGGACCTAAGTGGTGTTGAGGATCAACTTTAGGTCAGCTGCATGCCAGGCAGTGCCCTGCTCAAGGTGCTATTTCTTCCAACGCACAGAGACCACACATTATTATTTTTATTACACCACCTTTAGATATGGTACAAGATGCTCATGTTTGAGTTTTTTGTTCTACAGTGTTCAAACACCCATCCCATCAACCATGACCATCTACATCACCAATGTCCCCCACCTCCCTCCTCCTCCCCTAGCCTACCTCCACTTGGCAGGTTTTGCATCTCCTTTCTCTCTTTCTCTCTCCTTCTCACTTCCCTTTCCTACACATGGTGGATTGCAGTATATTCTAGGACATGAATGATTCCATAGTTTGATGTGCCGTGCGGCATGAAGAGTGGCTTGCACAACTTGAGGGCCTCATGGTCAGCTGGGCTAAAGGGGAGCCAGATGCCAGCGCTCCCGTTATTGTCTGAGCCTCTGCATTCTATGGTCAGTCGCCCTGGAGCAGTTCTTGGAAAGTAGAGCCACTGGGCCTCAGGATGAGACAGAAGGAGTAGGGAGGGAGGGAAGGAAGGAAAAGGAGGGAGGGAGGGGGAGGGGAGGAAGGGAAGGAGGGACGGAAAGGAGGGAGGAGAAAGGAGGAGGAAGGAGGAGAGAGGAGGAGAGGAAGGAAGGAAGGAAGGAAGGAAGAAGGAAGGAAGGAGGGAGGGAGGGAGGGAGGGAAGGAAGGAGGAGGACGGAAGGAGGAGGAAAGGGAAGGAAGGAGGGAGAGGGAGGGGAGGGAAGGAAGGAAGGAAGGAAGGAAGGAAGGAAGGAAGGAGGGAGAGGGAGGGAGGGAGGAGAGAGGGAAGGAAAGAAGAAGGAAGGAAGGAAGGAAAGGAAGGAAGGAGGGGAGGGAGAGGGAGGGAGGGAGGGGAGAAGGAAGGAAGGAAGGAAGGAGGGAGGGGGGAGGAGAGGGAAGGAAGAAGGAGGCTCTCCATCTCCCCTTTCCTCCCTCTCTCTCTCTCTTCCCTCTCTTACATATTGGCCCCTGTTCCTTTTGGTTAGTACATTTGCCAGAGCAGGGAGAAACTCTGGGCCTATCTGCACATGTATCAGCAACAGCCCGCCGTCAGCCTTTGGCTTGGAGATGGAGTGGGGCTGAGGAAGTTCCAGGAAAGACCTCAGGATCAGTGACCAGACATAGAATCCTGGCTCTCAAACCTTTCATTTCTAACTACTTTTAAATGATTCATCCCAGAAGTAATTCTGACTTCAGGTCTCTGCAATGATGTGTGACAATGGCTCACTTTTTTTCCAGGATAACCTGAAAGCGGCGCCACACTTTGTCAGCCACTAGGGGCGCCAGTGTCTTCTAGTAACAGACGGGGGGCAGTCGACACCAAATTTACCAAGAATGAGGTGGATTTGGTACCAGAATTGCCCAGAAACTAGGCTGGACGCGAGGTCAGCAGGCACCAGGGCACACCTGCACAGCCAGACATCAACCTGGTCAGATCAGAAGTAATGCAATGGCCTCTCTGCCCACACTGGACACTGAATTCCTAATGCAAGTTCTCTGGGTGCCAATGGGGCTGAGGCTCAGTCCTCGGCCACCACATGCAGAGAGCAAATGGTGCTGTTGCATCACATCTGGGATCCCAGGCACGAGGGGCCCGATCTAAGGCCACCACATACAGAGAGCAAGAGGCGGTGCCGTGGCATCACCGTGGATCCCAGGCACACACCCCCACTGTATGAGTGGCACAGCAGCTCCATGCGGGTATGGGCTCCTCATCATCCCAGGGGAGTCCCGGTTATTTTCCCTCACTCTGAGGACACATTCACCAAGTATCCCAGGCTGGGCCCCTGGGTTCTTTGGGCCTCCCACACCCTTTTGGGGAGGCTTTGCCCTCCATTTTGAAGCGCCCTGGGAGAGCAGGTGTTGGAATGGGAAAAGCTTCTGGACAAACCACACAGCGAGGGCAGCTGAGCTGTAGAAGTGCACACTCAGGACAAAGGACACGGCACCAGAAGACTGCACATGGCCTCATGCTGGCCTGCAGCTGCCCAGGGCACACGCCTGTCTAACGAGGCGGGAAGGGCACTCTCTGCAGAAGAGGTCAGGTGGCAGAAGGCCAGGAGCAGGGAAAGACGCGGGAGAGGGGCAGGAGCCGAGGAAGGGTTTGGGGCTCACGAGAGGTTGCCGGCTTGCATGGAAGGGTGGGCCAGAGGCCACCCAGGAAGGAAGAGGAGGCACCCAGGGAGAGGCTCAAAGATGGGTCCCCAACTGGGGGGTTGATCTGGTCTCCATGATTGCTGCGCCTCTAGTGCCTGCTGCTGCCCTAGGCTTTTACCCTCCTCGGCCTGGGGTCTTAGTATTGTGGGGTGGGGCTGGGCCGAGAGGGTTGGGAGCTATAATTGGGAATCCTGGTGCCTCTGCTCACTCTCAGCAGCAGAGTTTCTTAGCGAGCGGCCAGGCGACGTGACCGGAGTGGCTGCCGGGAGGACTGGCACATCTGCGGGCGCTCAGCAACGGTGCCAGGCTGCAGCGTGCCTGCTTCCAAGTGGCTTCAGTCAGTGCTCACCAAGGCCAGGCGGGGGATGGGAGGGTGGGGGGTGGGGGAGGTTGAGGAGGGGAGGAGGAAAGAGACTAAATTTAGGTTACGGAGGGCTGGAGGGCCGTATTCACATGTGGTGACTAGTAGCTAATTATGGAATTCATCACCAAATTTCATTAAACGAGGATAGTGAAAGTAAGTTTGGAGCGTGCCTGGAGCTCAGGACAAGTGTTGTAGGTGTTTGCTGTAACCACGTCACTTTGTCCTGTGCTGAGGAGCTGAACACGCCAAGAGCTGTGGAGATGGGCACAGGGCAGCCTGTGGAGCTCGCTGCTGCCGGGACAAAAGCGCAGGGGAGAAGGGGACCAGCCAGTTAAGAAAGTCAGAAAGGAATTAAAAAGGTTGCGAGAACCAACGCCAAGTTCAGCATGTGTGTGTGTGCGCATGTGAGTGTGTGCCCATGCGAGTGCATGCTATATGACTATGTGCAGGACTATGTGCTTTGTATGTGTGCATGCTGCACATATAAGCATGAATGTATGTGCATGAGTGTGTGTTCATATGCATATGTAGGCATGAGTATGTGTGCAGGCATGTGTGTGTTCCTGTGTGGTGAGTATATGTATATGCATGTATCGTAATGTGAGTGTATGTGCCAGCAACCCCAGAGCTTGGCACCTCCCAGGGACCTCCTGCAGAAGAATCTCTTCCCCACTGCTCCCCAGCACCCGGCTCCCCTCAGGCCTCCCATGACCATCAGCCTTGCCAGGGATTTTCCATGCCTGTGCTCCAAGCCCAGGGGGAGACAGAGCCGGGGGGAGTCTAGCTGTCTCCGGTGCCCACGACCTCAGATTCCGCAGTGCCTCTCCCCGAAGCCCGGGGGTGGGGGCCGCACCACACAACAGGCCCAGGGCAGTCTTTTACCCTACTTACTAATTTGTAAATATTAAAGGAAGCTGCCTAAAAGGGGATGAGTTTGATGCTGCAAGTACACCAGAGACCAGATACAATGCCGGGAGGGAGTGGGGCTGATAAACGTTCTTAGCAAAAAAAGTTTCACCGCGGCCTGGAAAAGTTCTCATCTCAGGCAGAAACAGAACTGGCTCGGGCATAGGAGGCCGGAAGCCAAAAGTCGGCTGGTACCTAGGGGTGTGCTGACTCTGGGGACTCTTGTCCTTGAAACGTGACCTCTCTCACACCGTTTCCCACAGGCGTGAAGCAGGGGGGATATCCAGAGAGAGGGGACCCAGCCCTCTGGAGGGCTGCCCCATCTGTTCTGAGCTTGGACAGAAGCTCAATGGCTTCACTGTGGGGCCAGCAATGTGATGTCCTCTATCCTATCCTAAGGGAGTTCTCAGGACCGTGTTTCCTGCCCAGACAGCGACTCTCGCTCCTCTCTCTCTCTCTCTCTCTCTCTCTCTCTCTCTCTCTCTCTCTCTCTCTCTCTCTCTCTCTCCCCATTGGGACACAGTGTCCTCAGGCACAGGCTCCTCCCTGGTCTGAATGTTTTAAGAAGTGGCAGCTAGGATCTTGGATGGAGTCATCCCAGGGAGAGAACTTAGACTTGACAACTTGACAAATGGGGAAGATTGTCCCCATGAGCCGCCCTGGCTGGCTTTTTACTTCTTTTTGGGGGCAATGCTCAGGGTTACTCCTGACTCTGCACTCCAGGAATTACTCTAAGTGGTGCTCAGGGACCACATGGGATGCGAGGACTGAAAATTGAACGCCAGTCAGCCTGTACAAAGTAGGCAAATGCCCTCTGCTATCCTCCCAGCCCCACCAGCCAGCTCACTTTGATTAGCCTACAGGCCACTCCCGGTGATTCTCCCAGAGCATCTCAGTGTAGGGTAGAATTCTCAGATACTTGGGCCCGGGGTGTGTGGTGGCAGATGTAAGCCAGGTTGGACTAGGAGCTGCCCCTGCCCCAGGTCCTGCTAGTCTTCCCAGAGGGAGGAGGCCCAGGTCCCAGCTGCCTTCCCTGCACCCCAGTGCCGGGGCTCATGTCACAGGCACCTGGAGTCCTCCTGGCCTGCACCACCCCCAGGCCCTCCTTCTGCAAGAGTCTGTAGTACAGGCAGTGGGAGGAAGGTCTCAACTCCACGACTCAGTGGATGACTCAGGCATACTGGCCTTGATGCCCAAAGTACAGTCCAGTGAGAGGGCGTTGGCCTTACACACGGCCAGCCTTGGTTAATCCCCAGCGCCCCGCCGGGTCCCCTGGGTCCCACCAGGGTAGTCCCTGAGTGCAGAGCCAGGAGTAAGACCTTGAGCTTCCATTGGGTGTGATTCAAAAACAAAGCAGTCAAAAATTAACAAGGTCTGGGGCTGGAGCCACTTAGCACAGCAGGAGAGTGTTGCCTCGGACACCACCGACCTGGGTTTGTCCTGGCATCCCATAGGGTACCCTGAGCATCACCAAGAGTAATTCCTGGGTGCAGCCAGGAGAAAGGACCTAAGCATTGCCAGATGTGACCACAAAAAAAAAATTCAGTCTAATGCAGCCCACCTGGGCCTAGAGCCAAGGTCTGCAGAGTGCACCCTTGCAGGAAGCTGGCAACATGGATGCCTGGGTGAGGACACCCTTGTGGGACCGAGCAGGACAAGCACTGCACACTCCCTGCATGCACCCGGACCGGCAGTGCACGGCCCCAGGGTCCCGGCTTTTGGGCGTAGGCCAGTGGCTCCCTCAGGTGGGGATGGATGGGGAGCCAAGAAGGCAGCTGCACTCAAGCGCACCCCCCAGGCCTCTCTCGCTCCCTCCTCTCTAATTGTATCTCAGGAGAAACTGTGTCTAGTCTCGGACTGAAACAAAAAAAAGACTCCCAAGGACAGAGGCCGGCTTTCAATCTTCACTTGTAACTTCGCCTTCACCACTGGTAAGGAAATATTGTTCAGAGGAGAGGAGAGAGGCAGGAACTGAGAGATGTTTCGGCGGTGCTTCAGGAATTTCAAGAACTCACGGAAGGGTCTTGCCCAAGCCCCAGATGCTTTAAGCACCGCCGATATAGTGACCCTGAGCACGGGCCCAGGAATAGCCCCCTCCCACACCATCATCTATGGCCCGCCCCACCCTTCAAATGTTTAGACGTGGACATAGAATAATGGGGCATGAGAAAGCGATTTCAGAGATGTTCGGCCTCCAGAGAGATGACTGGGGAGGCAGGCTTGTGGGGAGAGTTAGGTTCTGCCACTGACCCATCACCTGCCTAGCTGTAGGCAGCTAATGCTCAATGGAGTGGACTTGGTGTGTCCCAGTAAGGAGATCCAACCCTGAGTGATGTGCTCAGGAAGTAAAATCAAGGGTCCCATCCTGGCCCAGCAGAAAGCAAAAGAGAAGCCACCTTGGGGAGCAAGACACAAGAGAATGTCCACAAGTGGCTAGAGCTCCCACTCCCAGGAGCCAAAAAGGAAGCATCCCAAGCCATTCTCTGTAGGACCAATCAACCCCCCAAGAGAGATCTGTCCCCAGGATAAAGGGCTGTCTGGCTCACAGGCTCTGGGGTCCCTAGAGGAAGGCCCTTAACCTTCCCAGATGAGAAGCACCAGCCGCTGCCTGAGATGTGAGCCAAGTCCTTCTGCTCCTTCTGCAGCATCCGTGACTCACCGGTCAGGCGCTGGGGGCTGCCACTGTCCTTCCCGAGAGATGGCCAAGGGGGCGAGTATCCTGCTCCTGGAGAATTTGAGAAGGCAGCAGAGGAGAGGGAAGGAGGCGGCGCCTTAGCAAGAGAGGAGCTAGCAGAGAAGGGTCTCTGCCCATACCTCTCAACATCCCTCTTCTACTCACACACAAGCACACACACGCACATCACAGACACACTGATACAGACATGCATAGAACACAAAAGACACATGCACAGATACACACAGACATACTTGCGACCACACACACAGACTACGCACACGCGGAACACACAGAATACACAGAGACACACACACAGATACAAACACTTAGACACATACAGACACTGTCTTCCCGTTCATCATCGATTTAAGCGGGCTCCAATGAAGCATCTCCACGTCCTGTCTCATGCAAGTAGAGGCAGAGGGCACCTGCTTGATCCAGGAACATAAAGAGGCCTCAAACCATTCCATCAGGTCCTTGGGAATGAGGTCTAGTGTGGTATTTGGCTATATCAAAATATGACGGGTAGCTTGCCAGGCTCTGCCGTTGGGTAGCATACTCTTGCGAACTGGGCGATGATAGGCTGGTCTGCTGGGTGGAGTTCTGAGACGGAAGTCTGGATGTGGAAAATGGAGCCTCATGGAGTGGGGGTCGGCTTGTTGCAAGGCTCTGCTGGGGTGGCGGGCCAGGGCTAGAAACCGCCATCCCTCCCGGAAACGCCTCATGAGTGGCTGGAGCACAGAGAGAGAGCCAATGTAGCTCTGCCCTGTCGGAAACGCCGCGGGGTCCCGACAGTGTCAAGACAGAGGTTGTCTTCTACCTTCGAGGATGCCGGGAGAACAGATGAAAATTCACAAGTCCGGTGCAGTTCCAAAATGAAGCTTTTAATGGTACAAAAGCTCTTCACAGCACTCCACTATGAAGGACAGACTCTAGCTCTGGTCTGAACTTAAACCATACAAAGGAAGCCTAAGTCCCACCCCAAAGAGAGGATCTCACCCGAGAGGAGTCCCTACCCAGAAGGAGCAAAAAGGCCACAGAGCAAAAGGCCCAAAAAAAGCCAAAAGCCGCAGGGAGACAAAAGCTGAGGCTGAGGAACCCAAAGGCGAAAGGTGCAAGCGGCCTCAAGTCAGCCCCTTATATACACCAAAGTAATCCAATCGGGGAGGGCCATGTCAACAAAAAGAACTCTAAACAGAATGCTTAGTGCCACACCTTATTGCAGGTATAAACAAGGTTATGTGCCAAGGACTAAGGAGATTATCTCTTATGTAAAACACTGGAGAGAGAGAGGACTGATATAAAGTAATAATACATCTTAACTTCATGAGCTTCATGTAATCTGTGGTAGCCGCAAGGTCCTTCTTATTATTATCTGCACCAAGGGTGATTCTGAGAGTAGCTTGTTCTCGTGTACTGAAAGGGTCACTCTCGCCTGCTTAGAGCAAACTAGTATGATCCTTCCTATAAGGTCTTCCTATAGTCTCAGCGCCAGGGTGGTAGTCTCCTGGTAAATTCTAACTGTCCCACGCTGGGTGCAGTGGGTATAAGGAGCTGTGCCCAATCTAGAAAACATAGAAACAGTAGGTATAAGTCAGAAGTTATTCAATCCAAGGT